>VZDJ01000084.1:1297998-1455998 GCA_008694505.1 Cyanoderma ruficeps | reverse complement strand
TGGGGTTGGGTTTTTTCCTCGATTTCCTGGAGTCAGAAAAGAACATCCTGCCAGTGCAGTCTGGCTGCATCCTTTCTTCTTTGGCAGTATCCTCAGTGTGTGGCTGTCCTTGAGAACATTTACTCAAGCATTTACAAATTATGCTTTCTTATTTCAGGAACATCCTGCCTGCAATTCAGTGACACCTGTTCATATAAAAAGACATTCTAGCAAACTAAAAATATTGGTGAAGTATGGGATTAGTGAAAAAATGGTACAAATACTCTGGCTTCAAAGTAATTTACAGATATAAGTTGTAGAATAATAAAGAAATATTTTAAACACCAACAAAAATGCCACTGTAGATACAATTAAAGTTTGGACCACAAACACTGCAAAAAATCAATTCTTTTTTCTTCTATCTGCTTGTCAGTTTTGCAGACCAGAACTAAGTGGTCAGCGAGTGCTTTCATGGGCTTGTCCTGGCTAAGCCATGACAAGTCAGAACTAACTTTTTTGCACCCCAGAAGAGAGGTTTCTGTTAACCTTATACAAAATTACAGCACTGTGTAATGAATTAAAAGAAAGACATGTAGCATATTTTAAAAACTATCTCTGTGTTACAGCACCTTAATGCTTTTGGGGATAATTTAATATTTTGCAGTACTTAGATCAGACAGGTGTTTTCATAGAAAATAAAGAACAAGCCTGAGTGAAATCCAAATATGGCAAATATCTATGTCTTGCCCTTAGAAATATGAACTGGTTTCTTGTATCCTTTTTTTAAAAAAGTGAAGAGTGTGTAGAAATTAATTGTGCAACAGGGAAAATAACAGAGCAGAGGCGATTTAATAACAAAATAGAGAAAACTATTACAAGTCTTTGGAAAAGTAAGAAGAACATGTTGTTTGGAAATCTGACCTTTCAGTATCCGCTTTTGGTATCTATTTGTATCTTTCATGGTGGTCATCTTTTAGATGAATATTCACCAATCATTCTTATAGACAGGTTTAAGTCCTATAATTGATTGTCCCTAAACTAATCAAATGGAGTTTCTTTGGCTAGAACTATTTAAATTTAACTTGGCTGTATTCAGGTTACAGTAGAAGGACAGGAACAATACATGTTTCAGTTTTTCTTTCCTTACAACATGAATTAGTGGCTGCATTAGGTACAGAGTTTGCCCAGCTAGTGGAAAATGGCAGTGCTGTAGAATCCTCCATATTTATGGCCAGACACTGAGTGTATGTCCTGCTGACCATAAGTGTGGTCAGCAGACAGTACTAAAAAGCATTTCAGTTGAAATGTTGCAGCAGAAGAACAACTTCTGAAATTCATAATAGAGAATAAAATTCCTCTGTTGAAGGAAATCCAAACCAAAGTAGCATTTTGTAGAATGTAAGGGGCACTGCGAACAATGTATTTTAGGAAAGTTTTGTATAAATAATATTTTAATAGTTCCTTCTTTTGTTTAAAAAAAAACCCAGCACCCAAGCATGGCATATAACTGCTTTATTAACAGATTCCTCCTTTGTTTTTTTTTTTGTTTAGGAAGAGCCTTTTGTCATGGTGTCTGAAAATGTTCTGGGAAAACCAAAGAAGTATCAGGGCTTCTCAATAGACGTGTTGGAAGCCTTGGCCACTTACCTCGGCTTTAAATATGAAATTTATGTAGCACCAGATCACAAGTATGGGAGTCCTCAGGATGATGGGTCCTGGAACGGCCTGATAGGAGAACTGGTGTTTAAGGTAAGGGCATTAATAATTTACTAAGTAATAGTGTGTGATAAAGTTAAGAAGTATGTTCTGTTTGCATCAGCCAGTGACCTTTTTCTATGGGTAATTGGTAACACTTTGCTTACTGCATTTTGCCAGCACTTGCCCAGTGTGCATTGGATAGCATGGAAAAAGCTGGAAATTATACTTGTTAGTAACTGTGTAAGAAGCAGGGCAATCTCTTTTTTTCCTACCAAAGTAAAATCTAAAGGTAGTCAAATAATGGGATGCACAGCATCCTAATTAGTTTGGCAAGACCTTAAACAAATGAGTTGAAAAGGCTGTTCAAAAGAGAAAAAATTGGTGTTGCAGTAATTAGTGATACATTACATAAATAATGTATAGCATTCGAAAAATGTTGGTGTGATGAATACATGAAGTTTATTATAAACAGAAAAAAATTATTGATATATAATAATACATTATGTAGATGTATGAATATATTATCTATTCTATAATTAATAGACCATTTAGTCTACTTAATCTGACACTAATTGTTCAATATTATATCATAAAAAAATTGAACCAAATGCATATGCAATGTTTTCCTTTTCTCTTTTTGCCCATTCCTTGCATTTTAGCTGTTTGGAATTTCTGCCATTGAGAAAGAAAATACTAGGCAGACTCTATTCTGCTGGTGCCTCATTTGTACTGTAATATATAGTGTGAATATATGTATTTTATTTGCTCTTAATTAACGTGTGGGGGTAGCTTTTACAGCTATGAAGTCTTACATTTTTTGTACTTCCTTGAAGTACTGCAATAGATATCCATGTAAATAACTTAGATACTGGCTATAGAAGTGTTTTTCCAAATGTGCAGGTGGAATTTAATTCATAAGCACAGATAAGAGGAAGGAGCACAATGGTTAGGTACAGAACCTAAGTCTTTCAATAAAGGAAAAGAAAATAATTTAAAAAAAAATATCCTCCATGGTTAAAAAATTACTGACAGGTTTAACCTATTCTGCCTTCCTGAGCATCAGGAAGCCTGTTGGAATGGAAAAGTCCAGCTATTCATTCTGTGCCCATATCACCTTTCATACACCTGTGCTGTAATAATAAACTGCCTTTGCCATCTCCCTGTGTCCTTATGAAGCTGGAAGGTGGAATTATGTGTTCACAATTGGTAAGCTGGACACAGCTAGAAAAGCAGATTTTCCATCACCTTCTAAACCTTGACAACTAAAATCCCTCATCTAATTTTGAGATGTAACACCACAATGGCCCATTGCTTTATTTTTAACCGTTCTTTCTGCCTCTAAACCTGATGTTATGCTACACCCTACTCTATACAGTACTCATCAGGCCACTGCATAACACAGACTGGAGGAGTCTTAATTCTAGATGGTCTGAAAATGGAAGTGGGCCTGGAATGTTTTTTATTTATTTGCAATGAGTGATTGGTAAGGCAAAACTCAGAACAACTCAAATGGCCCAAAGGAAAGACATGTAGGGCATTCTTGTCCCTTGATAGGCAGGGATTCAAACAAATAGCTCACTGAAGGTGGTAACCACCCAGATCTGTAAATCCATGTCTCAAGTGCAACAGATTTACCAGCCTGTTAGGATTTTGCTGTCAATGAGTCTTCATGGATATGAAATCTTCCTGCACATCTGCAGTGTATGAAGAGTTAAGGGAACCACATTTGGAATTCAAAACCCATGTTTTCCCTATACCATGGCAGTGTGTAATTTTTCATCTTCTTTGCCCTTATGTAATTAATTAGCAGTAAAGGTTCACTGTGTCCTTCTCTCCCATTCTCGGTCCCTCTTAAGGCAAAAGAACCTCTGGGCGAGCAGCCAGTGTCTATCTACCCCTTACCAAGTGCAAGCTGTTCTTGAAAGACTGCTTTCTTATTTACTGCAAACTGAGTTCTGCTCCCAGAACTGAAATTTCCATCCGCTTGGCAACTTTATAAGGGGAAGTAAAGGAGCAGAGAATAGTTTTAAATTAAAGGCCTAACCTGTTTGAAACACAGCATTTCCTTGTTTTCCCAACCAAGTTTGACATGATAGTCTGGCCAACAAGTGGAGGAATTCCAGAAACAGTGGGAGTACTCTTTGCCTGTTAGTGTGTCAGCCAGGAATGAGCTCTGCAAGAGACAAGTCTCACTCAAGGGTAACGGAAAATAGCTGCCATCTCTTTTTGAGTGCAAAGAATCATACAACCATTTAGCTTGGAAAAGACCTTTAAGATCATCAAGTCCAACTCCTATCCAGCACTGCCAAGTCAATCACTAAACTATATCCCGAAGTGCTGCATCTACTTGTCTTTTCAATATCTCCAGGGAGGGTGACTCAGCCACTTCTCCGGGCTGCCTGTTCCGAATGCTTGGCCACCTTTTCAGTGAATGAAGTTCTTCTAACATCTCCTGGCACAATTGGATGCCATTTCCTCTTGTCCTATTTCTTGTTACTGGGGAGATCAATCCCCACCTTATTACAGCCAGAAGGTAGTTGTAGAGACCATCTCATTGAGAAGGGTGTCCTTGGCCACTCCAGAAGATGTGCCGTATGAAATAGCAGTTGCTGTAGCAACCACATGATTTCTGTGCTCACGATCAATATTCACTTCTTGCATTAACCATCTTCAGCGTGCAGCAGTCTCTGGTGCAGGTCCTGGTATCAGGTAGAGCAGTCCCAGGCTGATCCTGTTTGCAGCAGCCCTGCTGGAGTGAGATGGCAGGGCAGGGGCCCAGCTGTGCCAAGTACATGCCCTGGGCCCACAGCTGGCTTCGCAGACATGACATTGCGCCAAGTTCACTCTGTTCCAGCTTTGAAGGCAAGGTTTCTGTTGGCTGCTAAAATAGGAGCTGGAATCAGCAGAACATAGTAAGTGGTCTTTAATTTGAACTTGGAAACTGATTCAAACTCCCATCCTTTGATTGTCAGGACTTATATTAGGTACAGACTTGGTCCATGCACCTTTTCTAGTCAAAATAACCTGCATGTAACCCTGCTATACAAAGGTTTCTGTTTGCTAAACACCTGAACCAGGTGGTCTTCAGAAAATAAATGCTCTTTGAGAGAAGCACTTGCTGCTCTTGTCCCTCTCCTGTCAAATAACATGGGCTCTCATTGCATCTTGTAGATCTTCATCTCACAAACAGGATTCGTTCAGAAAGCAGAAGCCCTCTGTGGTGAGGTGGTGAGGCTAAAACCATCTCAGGGGAGCAGCGCTTTACCACAAATCTCACTCTTACTGTTAATTATCTGTGTCTTCTCACAGCGATTCCTTTAGTTGCCCTCTATCCAGATTGCCTGAGGGATAAGCCTGTGTGTCAGGCAAGAGAAGTGGCTAATGCCTCTTCTGGGAGAGCACACTGAGCCTTCCAGCATGACTCTGGGCTTTCTGGTGATACTCACATCCATCAGCCATTGCTTTTAACATCTCGCCGTGCTACTTGATTGCCATAATTTTTTTCCAGTGAGGAGCCATGAGGAAGCAAATAGCATAGGGAAAACAGCCTGATTCCACTTAGGTCCATCAGAAAAGGAAAAATACATGCTTAATAATTTCTAAATACTTTCTTAATTATTTCCATCAGAAAAGGAAAAATATATGCCTAATCATTTCTAAGAGAAACTGCAAACCAAGTAGAAGCCTCTTATGAGGCTCTTTTTCTACTGCACCTTCTCAAGGGGGGTAGTATAAGAAGGGAGAAACTATGCAGGGAGGACAAAGTGAGAAGAAAAAACAATAGCTGAGTAAAAGGAAAATTGTTTGGATCTACGTGTGTTAACTTGAATCAAAATGTCTCTCTGATTGTTTTTTGCCTGTCCATGTTAATAACTGCATAATGTGGGATTGCCTTTTATCGCTTCTGCCATTTGTTGAAACTTGATTTTACATTGAAAATGGATGAAATTAAGGCCTTCACAGGGCCAGTTTAGAACAGATTCATTTATTTTCCCTGTTCTTTCTCGTGAACCGCAGAAATTGTCAGAAGATTGCTTTCCATGTGTGTGATATGTGCTTGCTACAGCAGTAGCTTAGGGACATTTCAGGAATTTCTAGGTTTTGCTGATAAGCTGGTTCTGTGACACCAGTAGCAATGCTATCAGAGCCATTTGGTCATTTCTTTTGGATTTTCTCATTCTGGTTGTTTTCAGTTTTGCAATTTCTCATTGCTCTACAATGGCCTCAGGAGAACTGCTGCTAAGGAAGATAAATATAAAATCCTCTGCAGGTCACACAGAGCAAAATAATGCCCTCTGCTGGTTTTTTTCAATCTGTTTTAGAAGTCACAGTTTCATTCATGAGAAATGTGTAAGACATATGATGGTTGTTTGATGTTGGCACTGCAAAAGCTTGGTGGAGTGCTATGCATGTTTATAATTCAGATTGGCAGCTATATATCTAAATATTGACATAATTGCATACATTTGCCTTTCTATCTCAAAAGCACTAAGTGAACCTTTACTTCTTCAAACTGATGTCTTCTCTGATCCAATCTGACATGTCAATGACAAGCATTTAATTTTTTTTCATCTTCTAATTTTGAAACAAGATGACAGAATCTATATGTAATCAAGGATGCTCACCATCAGTAAATCAAATATCAAGTGAAGCTTAAGCTTGCTTTTGTGCTAAAAGTGTAGTTTTCTGGAAAACCGGTGTTTATGATCCAATTTAGTAAGTTAAGAATATGAGTTGCCATAAATCAATGTAGCCTTTTTGTTCCATTCTTGGGTGGGTTTTTTTGGGGTGTTTTTTTTTTTGGGGGGGGGTGTTTGTTGTTGTTGTTTTGGGGTGGTTTTTTGTTGCTGTTTTTGTTTTGGTTTGGTTTTTTTAAACAGCTATACACCAGAGTGCTAAAGAAGAAGTCAGGATTTACCTCTCCCCTCTCTGTTTTTCACTTTACTACTTCTCAAGAAATAAATCCTTCACTAGACCAGGTTGTTCAGAGCCCTTCTTTGAACATTTCCAGGGATGGGGCATCCACTGCTTCTCTGGGCAACCTGTTCCAGTGTCTTACCACCTTCACAGTAAAGAATTTCTTTCTAATATCTAATCTAAACCTACTCCCTTTCAGTTTGAACACATTTCCCCCCATCCTGTGACTCCAGGCCATTGTAAAAAAGTCTCTCTCCATCTTTCTTGTAGGTTCCCTTCAGGTACTGAAAGGCTGCAATTAGGTCACCTCGAAGCCTTAATTATATATGAAGCATATAAAGTAACAAGACATAATTATATCACAATTGTTGCTGCAGTACAACAAAGGAAATGCAACCTTTCCATTAGCACAATATTGTTCCACTGTCATAGCTGGTTGATAACTGGAGTGGAACCATAATTCTGGGAAATGTAGAGAGACTGCTTCCCAGAGAGGCAAATTAGAAGCAGAATTTTCATAAATACCATGGTGTCTCTTTTTTTTTTTTTCCCTTTAATTCTCTTCAATGTATTTAATGGAAAAAAGTGTAAAAAGGAGGGGGAAAGTAGAAAAAAATTCTATTAGTCATACATTCACTATTATTTGGTGAAAGTATCTTTATTGGTGTATGTTGCTTTTTAGTAGAGAATAGTAGAGGATTTTTAAGCATCTTACAACGATGCAGTTTGAATGAGAAACTCAGTGATCTAGTATGGTAAGGAACTATTTTAGTAATATGCTGATAATTAATAATCCAGCTCACTTAATAAACAGAGGCTGAATCTAGTGTCTTTTTTTCTACATGTCCTTCTTTACCCCTAAATTCCTATTTTGCTTTTTAATATACATTCAGGGAAAAAGCCCCAAATCTATGCTATTCATTAAATGCAATCATAATTTCCTGTTTGACAACTCTTGGACTCCTATGTTTGCAAATTGTTTTAAAAACGTATTTATGTTCACAATTGTGGAAGACAGTTCAAATGCTGGCTGGTTTGCACCTTGCTCATGGGAGCTGGGACTTGACTGTCAGCAGGTGCTGTGAATCACTTGAGTCACTCCTTGAGCAGAAGGTTTGTAATGAGAGGATAGGGAGACTCAGATAACCTGAATGTTTCCATGGATAATTCTAATTACTGACTGAGTTTTCTGCTGCCCATGGGCAAAGGGCAGTTGAATCATCACTCACAAAAATTTGTTAGGAAGGGACCTCAAGTGACTTCATGAAGCCATGCTTTCAGCTGTGCTTATCAACACAACTTCACTTATGACACCAGAGAATTTAATACACAAATTAAAGCTGAAGCTCTAACTCATAGCTTTTAAGAAAATCAATATTTTCAAACCCTTTTTTGTCCAAATCATCAGGCTTCCAGCTAGGCTCTGCCACTTTCTCATGCCAGTGAACAATCAATATGAAGTGACGTCATTTAAACTGAACTCCTAAGAGCACTGTGATTAGGAGTATGTTTGTGCCATAGGCTGCAGAGTGCTTTGCACATCATATTAAAAGAGCTGGGTTGATTTACAAAATTTTCTAGTCAGTTTCAGCTGCCATACCTCCCCACTCAATACTTCAAATCGCATATCTAAGGGACTAGGAATCTCTGCCTTCTTTGGGCAAGAAGAAAGAAATTCAAGAGAGTTAATAAAATTTGACTCAGTACTTTGAAATTTTTGTGCTCTCTTCACCCCCTTCCAAAGGATCACACACTGCTTTTGGCAGAACAAAAATGGATTCAATCAAGGTAGTAGAAGTTTAAATATTTTAAGTACTCCTTTGTCATGTTAAAACATCTAGAATTCACAGTCTTATTGCTCAGTATTTGGGCTTTTTAAAATGGTGTTCATATGTCTGCTTTAAATAACCTTTCTTGGTTTCATTGAAGCTCTAATTGGACCTGTAAAAAATAAAGTAGCACCTGCTGTACTTGTGACTGTTGTCCCTGGAGACCTAATACATACTGTGAAATACAATGATTAGATGAAGAAATGTTACTCATCCTCTTTTCATGTGAAATGTGGTCTTTAAATTACAAGAAGAAATGGAAATGGCACAAAGCAAGTCCAGATTAGCTGCAGGACAGGTTGGCATTGCTGGAGGAATCGCTTCTTGGGAGGACACAGAGGAATTAATCGTAAAGGAACTGCGTGCAGAATCTGCCCTTCTGCACTTTAGACTATGCAGATAAAATTGATGTTTTATGGAATTTCAGGTGCTCCTTGGGTAGTAGCCCTTGGTCAGGATCATCAAATCATGAAAATACTTTATAAATTTGGCTCTATCAGGCAACTAGTTTCCTTTGATTGGATCTGCTGTGCACAAAATCTGACTTGTGCCACAATGGCAGGGATGGCTTTAGTAAGCCAGGGTGACGAAAACGACCAAAAGTGCATTTCCCTCAGGTATTATCTGTGTTTGCGTATTTTGATTTCTTGGAAAATAACAAGGACAGCTGATGTGCCAAAGTTCTCCAAGTGAGGTTTGTTTGCAGAAACGAAGACAAATGGTCGACATACCCTGCTCAAGTTTTAGTGACCTTTCTGTCCTCACATACTGAAGACTTGTCTTGGCGTCTGACTCTCTTAAACTTAGCTGCTGTAAATCACAGAGGAACTAAGATCTTTTTCATAGCTCCTACTTAGGCACGTTGTTTTTTCTTCCTCTCCTCAGAGAGCTGACATTGGGATCTCTGCCCTGACCATCACCCCCGAAAGGGAGAACGTGGTGGACTTCACAACACGCTACATGGACTACTCGGTGGGCGTGCTGCTGCGGAAGGCAGAGAAGACAGTGGACATGTTTGCCTGCCTGGCCCCGTTTGACCTCTCCCTGTGGGCCTGCATTGCTGGCACTGTGCTCTTAGTAGGGCTCCTGGTCTACCTCTTAAACTGGCTCAACCCCCCGCGCCTTCAGATGGGATCCATGACGTCCACAACTCTCTACAACTCCATGTGGTTTGTCTACGGATCCTTTGTGCAGCAAGGTAAGACACAGAGGGAGGCCCTGCCTCTCAGAGAAAACCTGTATATCCTCCCCATTGCAGTAGAAACCTTCCTCTCCCCTGCCTCCCTCCCACAAGGAACTGGGAGCACTGGAAAGCCTCGTGCTAAAGTATTTCCTAGATATTTGACTGCCTTGTATGGGAACCCTGAGAAGTTCAGAGCACTATGTGTTAGCTTATGATTTGTTTTGTTATTGTAGAAAAGTGAATTTCCTCTTAGGAAAAAAAAAAAGTACTGCTCATCAGTTGCTGGAGAATTATTCAATATTATCAAGTGCTGTGTTCTTACCTGGTCAGACAGAGAATGCTGGGATTTGGATTTTGAACTAAGTTTAGACTAGTCAGCAGTGCTAAACGATCTTACTGTGTCTGATATTCTTTCCTCCCTCTCCTGATTTATTTCAGTTTCCTTATATAATGTTCAGATTCAAGCTTCTCTGCCCTTCCTGATTGCTCTCTCAATCCCATTTAGCATCTGGTGTAGCCCAGGCTGGTCCCCAGTTCTGCTTATATTCCCAAGTCCTTCACAGTCTAACTCTCCTGGCAGGGTTTCAACCATGCATCCTAAAGACATCAGGGCCTGCTGATCTTGGCTGGGTATATACTGCTTAGAATTGTGGTCTGCAAATGTGGGGTAATGCGAAGTGGAATAAGAAAACACGGCTAAATATAAGAGTGAAGGGGGTTTAGATAATAACACTCAACGACAGAACAGAATGAACACCTTCTTGCTTATCCATGTAATTGTTCCTCAGTCACTGCTGGCACTGCAGGTACACCTGTTTTAATTTCACAGAGCATCTGCTCTACAGAGAGCCATGGCCACTACAGCCCCAAACTCGCAGAGAGTTCTTTGTATTTTAACCTGAATTTGGATGGAACACTGTAGGTAAAGATGTCATATTTATATACTACTGGCAACGTGTGATTTAGCATTACGTTATTCTTTTTTCAAAACAATCAGATGACTTCCATAAAAACTAAAGGTATCCATGAAAATCAAGCATGAAATTCCTAGAATAGAAAAAAAAAGCTAAAATAATGTCACTATCCAAAAGAAGAATAAAAGCTTAAGCTAAGACTTTCCACAAGAGGGGTGATTTTAAACATAAAAGCATAGAGACATTACTTTTAAAATTATCATTTGCATTGAGCAGTGATGGTCAGCTCAGGAGAGCTGAAGAGATAGTTTCAGGGGTTTTGTGATTTCTTTTTATAAATAAAACCCAAGACTTCAGAGTAGCTGAGACCCATGGAAGTTTTTTAAATGTTTATGGGTGGGTTTATAAAGCTCTCTTTCTGTCCAAAATATCCCCAGTGTGTTTAGGGAATCCAGCTGTGAGAGAGCAGTTGGTCTGTTACAGAATGAGACTCATTACATCTGTCTTCCAGTTAGGTTAGAACTTGTGAATTAGTTTCTTTACTGCATGAATGTGAGTCATTCCACACAAGTTTATTGTCCTGAGCATCCCTGCTGTACTCCCAACAGGAGTCCCTAAAAGCTTTCTAGGAGGCTGCTCAGCTAAGGTTCAGAGGAGGCACAACTGGTTTAACACAACTCAGTCTGAACAATTGTTACCTGAATTGTTTGCCTCATGTTTATCCAAGGAAGCCTGTGTTGCCTGGTTTCCTGAAATTTCGTAACTCATAGGTCCAGAGTAGCAGCCCGCAAGGGAGCCCTTAGGTTAGCTTAAAAAGAAAAGGATTTTTTTGACCAATCAATGAAAATGAGTGCTTCAGGAGGGCTTAAAGAGAAACCTTGAATTCAGCATGAAATTGAGGAAGAAATTAGATGTAAAGAAGGGGGACCAGGTGGCAAAAATAGCAGAATTCAATAGGGAAAAAAAAAAGGGGGGGACGAAAGAAAAGGAATTTATTTGAACAGATCTGCATCCACTCCCTGTGGTAAGAGGTGTCACACATGAGGGAAAAATCAGTAAAATCTGCTGGTGGTACCAAGCATCTGAGGGCATCAAAACTTGTGCAACTTCAGAAGAAGAAATTCACAGAACTGGGAAGGTGGGAGGAATTATTTACAGAGAGAGAGACATCTTACCACTCTACCATGTGGATTTTCAACACAACTCTATAGAATTCACCAGAATAATGTAAAACATTCACTTGGCTCCTACTGAGCGAGGGAAAGCTGTAGACATGTATCTATAGCTTTGTTCTCTTTCCAGCAACAAGCAGAACTGTCCTGAATTAGCTAGAAGGAAAAATGAAACGTATTGAAAAGAATTTATATATGACAGTTACTGACTGATACAAACCTAAAGACTCAGAAGAACTCAGAAATTCAGTGCAAACAAGTAAGAGAGCCATTTATAATGTCAGCCTGTATTTCACATTCAATTTGAATAAAACAAAAAACTGTATTAGCTGAAGCGTTACTGTTTACTAATCCTTGTGAGTGCAGACAAATGAAAATGATTTTCATTGACAGGGTAAATGGCCATTGTGGTGATTTAGCCTCTGTTTTCATTCGTCAGCTCTTCATTCAGCCGAAAAACTGCAGCTTTTATTTGTTTTGGAATAGTAAATCTGTTGCTATTAATTCTGATTGGCAAATCTTAAGTGTAGCAGCATGGGGCATTTCAAATACCGTCACGTTCGCTTAAGAAATCTTTCAGCAGCGTGACAAGGTACTCATTTCTGTTATCAAAACATAGAGCCAAAGATGCTTTTATGCCCTGTGCTGACAGAAGCAAAGTGGCATGAACTGAGGATTGTTTGTGCTTTGATAGTTCTGGATTCTTTGTTTGGGGCTAGCAAGTGATTTGTGGCATCATCTTCTCTTTCTTTTCTCTAGACAGAGGAAAAATTTGCAAGCATGCAGACTAGAGCTACCATGGCTCTGAAGACAAGAGCTCTCTGCTGCAAAAATACAAGTCATTCTTTAAGGAAACTCATAACCTATTATGATTGAAACAAAGAGCTCATTTCTTCTGAAATAGTTAAAAACTTGGCAGATTTTAGCTTTAGTTCATTGTGTCCCTTTTTATTTTTGTTTAGCCTTGACTCTGATGTCTTGTTGAAATGCTATTAACGAGTTTTACCCTTTTTCAATTTTTGAAACACCACAGAAGAATACTGTGTCATTGTCTGTAGACAAAAGTCAACCCAGAACAATCCAATCATTTTTATGGCAGGTCTGTAATTACTGTTATATTCAGTTACAAAATTTAAGTATTTTTATTAGCTTCCTTAAAGGTAGGCTGAAGCTTAGTGTGACTGCTACTTGTATCACTTAAACTTGGGTCTTGAACTTGGCTTTCAGTTTTTTCCTTCCATGTTTCAGTGACTGCTCTAGGCATCATTTTGAGACTGGTAATATAGAAATATATTTTAAGTTTCCTTTTTTATTTGATGTTCATTCGTTATTGAGATCAGTCAAAATAATTTACATTATTTTTTTTAAGATACATGAGGATAAAGCTGCAATATAGCTCAATTAATATAAAGTGTATAAAATGCAAAGGGAGTTTTTTATTCTGTAGTCAAGTCCTTCATTATAAAAATAAATTTAAAAAAAGGGCAGGCAGCACGCTGAAATGCTTTGGCTTCCTGCCCAATACACCCACTGAATCTGCAATATACTGTGGCCACTAAGAAGGCAGAGACTTTTAGGTGATCTTAGCCATGCTGCTGTGGATTATATTAAAAGCAAATGCTTTGATTCTGAAGTCAAAATTCAGGCATGAGTAGTTAAGATAATATCTGTTATCTTAGACTTGTCTTTTCATCTAAAGATGAAGCAAATTCATCAGTTCAGACTGTAGAGGATTGCAGTTGTGTTGAAATTTAGCGTCACAGCTTCTGAATTTCTTCTTTTCCCTTTGCTCATCCTAGAAAACGAAGTGACTAAAGCTCTGCATTTTGCTTCTTCTGAATATTGCCTTTAACAATTGGACAGAATCCTGGCTCTAGGCAGCCCTGCTTGGGGACAGTGTATTTGGACAAGGTCCCTTTCTACTTCAGAGAGTCTGAGGGATATATGAATAATGATATATTATTTTGTCTTTGCTCAGCTTCTGTGCTAGTCTATACAACCACAGTTTTCCTTCTCTTGAGCCATGGTTCTGTTGCTACTCCCTCAAATTTTGTCAGTATTATAATTTGCCAGTATAGGGAACCTACCATATGAACTCTCAGAGAAGAAATTTGGGGGTTCTAAAATCTTTACTGAAATCTTCATTGAGATCAAACGAATCGAGTTCCTGCCATAGTCTGATGACTTTTATACTTGCTGAGAACCTAGTTTAATCTTCTGAAGGTTTTCTATTAGCTTCCTATTAGGGGCTCTTGTTACAAAACGCTCTAGGGAGCACTCTGCTCTCACCAGTACTGGAGAAAATCAATGATTTAAGAAACACAAGTTCAAGACTAGAGTTACTGCCAAGTCTTTTTGTATAATAGATCAGTTTTTGAGACAGGTAAAATGCCGCATAATTTCTTACCAGGGACTTGCAGAAGAATGTTTTTGAGGATTTTGTTTTGAAGGCAGCCTCTCGAATTTTGCTTCAGAATTCAGTGATGAGCTAAGTTAGTAAAATAGCTTTCAACTGAATGTTGACAAAATAATGAAGTCAGAGAAAACTACTACAATGTTTTGTATTTGGCATGAAAGATACCATAAAACACTTAGTCTCTATCTTATCACACACTGCTAATTTTGCTTTGAATTTTTCTGTAAGAGAAGATATTTCTGAATTGGCCTGGCAGGATTTTAGATTATGCAGGTAAAGAAGCAAGGCTCTCTTTTGTTTGGGTTTGGGGGGGTTTTTTGCTGTAATAGACAATATCTTTTAAAAGGCTGAATCATTCAAGATTTAATCACTTCTTAGTGATTGCAACAAAACAAACATTCATTATAGCTTTATAAATAGAATTTGACCATGGGATAATGAGCACTTGAAGTATTAGCTGCAAAAATATAATTTTCTTCAGAGATCTTAATACACTTGCTTAACCTCGAAAAGTTAGGAAATGGATGATGTTAAAGCACCACTTGTGGGCCATTTCTTTATCCCCCTTATATTTGTTCAAAATGCTGGTCACAACTGGAGGTTTGGATTGGTCATCAGTGGTGTCAGTAATGGCCAATTACGTTGATAATACCTGGTAAATGAGCAAATCTTACTGTTTGCCTTGTGTAAATTACATTTCATAGGAGCAATAAAACAGCCTCCAAGATTCAGCACTTCAAAGTCATTATAATACTTCTCAGATGGTTAAAGCTGCTCAGAATTCTCAGTCTTCTTCTGTGTATTACCACCCAAGGTGTGATATAATCCTCCTGAAATGCACTGCCTGGAGTCTGCTGTTGCTTAATAAATTACTCCATCTTGCTTATCTCGCTCTTGGCATATCTCTACCAGCAGGAAACCATTATGCTGTAACAACATCCTTTCTTAGTGACATTTTCTCTTAATTAACTGTACAACAATCAAATATTTAATATTCAGGGGAAGACTCTAGAATCATTCTGGAAAAATTCTGTTAGAAATTAATTATGTCTTCACATATGATACTTAGTGGCAAAACCTGATTTACTGGGGGGGAGGGGGGGGTATGTTTAGAAATACAAAAAAGATCCAGTATAAAGGCTTTAGGACTGGGACCTAGTTCCTAATTTGGTTTCTGTACCTGATCTGCTGGCTGACTGCAGAAACTTCATTTAATATCTTAGATATCAACTCTTAGTTTTAAAATGGAGATATTACCCATCTTCGTTCATAAAAGCATGTTTTATATCTTCTGATAGAAGGCAAAACTTAAATGCCAGTCTCATTAATTAGCAATTTTAATTGCTCTTCAAACTAATGCCAGTCTTGACATATTCATGTAGCAAGGGGAACAGACTTGCTGAGCCTAAAATGCACAGCACTGAGCTGGGAAAAGGAAAAGTCAGATACCAAATATGTTAGGAAACAAACTACACACACCAGCAGATTTATTTGTGGCACGATAGTTCCACCTTATAGTATGAGCCTCCAAATTCATATGTTATTTTGATTAAATCTAGACTAGTATATCAGTAAGTGTATTTACGTTCATGAAGTCATCTCTCTGAAATGGAGACTGCAGCCTGGTGATACCCAAGCTCCTTTTGCATGTCTCAGTGGTTTGGCCAGCCCTCTTGACAGCATCCAAAAATGAGTACATTTTGGCAATTCTGTCCTGTGTCTCAAATGTATTTGGAAACCACAAATGATCACTGGAACTGAGAGTTGTTGTCATGTATGCAGTACACTTTTGTAAGCCTTGGATGTAGCTTTGTATCCTTTCAGAGGTTTATTGGATTGTTTCTTTTTGAAACTGTAACTGCATGGAATAACCATGCTCCAAGTAAAATGTTCAGTAGTGTGAACATTCGTTTGCAGCAATGTGACTTCCCCTGATTTGAAGTTAAGATTCAGGCAGTTCTTAGAGGCAGCTTAAATAATGCATTTCTACATCTTCTCTGCACGTGGTTGCTTGAGTAATAGCACTGGGTCCATGAGGCAGTATATTTAGAGATTTTGTGTGTGATATACCGTCTGTGAGGAGGTGGAGAATGAATGGCAGTGTGAAAGCCCAAAAACTACCTTAATTGCCTAGAACTGCCTCTGATTGACTGTGTGAAGGCAATATCTGTCTGGCTATAGTGTAAACCCTGATCAAGACCAAGTGAAGCAAAAAGAAAGTAGAATTGGATGTCATGGCATCTGTCCATCATTCTGTGCTCTTTCAAGAACATCCTAAGGTGAATACTTTACTCAGAACAGTTTTTTTAATTGTTATAATTTCCAATATGACTATATGCTGTAATTAGGTAAAGAATGGCTAAATTAAGTTTGGATTAGGTAATCAATTTTGACTTTTCAGGGTTCACCTGTGTATAATATACATTTAATTGAGGAAACAAGGAAGAACCATTTAGTCAGGAACTGAGTGTTTCTTGCATGGACAAACAACGTAACCCCCATTTTTATCTTCAAGAATGTTTAGAAGCTGAAGAGGCAAGTCTTACTTGTCCTGCTATTTGTTATTGCTGCACAGGAGTTTACACTTAAATTGACAACTTCAGTTGTTTAAAGTAGGAAGGAAATGAGAAATGAGTTTTAGCTTCATTAAAAATACTCCCCCTCTGCTTGGGATGACAACAGTATCATTTGCAAACTGATCAGCCTTTTTCAGCTGAGGACACCCAAGGCACCAGATAAACATGGGTTTTAGAGGGAACCCGTGGTAGTTTTCTGTTGGTTTTGTGCCCTGTGAGGAGTCCCTCCTCTGCAACAGCTGTGCCAATAGCTGCATCCACCCAGGCAGATCCACTTCACAACATCAACTGGTGGGTAGGTGCCAGGAAAATTGCCTGAAAGCTGTAAAGACAGGAGTAGCAGAGGTTTTCAAGCTGCTGGCAGGAAAGTCTCCCTTCTTCATCAGCTGAGGGTTTTTTTCCTCAGACTTCTTGTAATATTAAAGTGTTTATAAAAGGAGTAAACCAAAATTAATATAGAAAGGAAACAAAAAATGCCATCAAATGATTTTTTAAACTTTAAACCTGTTCCCTTCCCTGATTGTTGAGATGAAGGGCCAGTCTCAGCATATATGGTAAAAGGAGGGCTGTTGGGGGGGTTTGTTTGTATTTTTTTTTAATTTAGTTCGCTTCCCAGCATGCAAATTAAGGGGATTACCATCATTATAACAGCATCCTGTTGTAGGAATCTCCTGCTGCTTAATTTTTATCCTTCTGCCATCAGTAGTGGAAGGCGAGATCCTAAAGTAGGACTTCACCTTTTTCAGCATTTTTGAAGTTCGTGAGATGGGGCTGGGTTAAAAATGTGCGATACCTCACCTACCAGGCAAAAGGGAGATGAAGGAACACAGGTGGTTTTGACTGAAGTCTTCTCTTCCCCCACACTAGGACAGAGTAAAGGTAGGGATGAAGGGGAAAGAAAATCATCTGCAAACAGGCTGTTAAGGAACAGTGATAATAAATCTGTTGAGTGGGGTGTTCGTTGTTCGTGCCCAGATGTACTTGCCAATAGAACATTTTTAGCCATAAGCATGTACCTCATTCTTACAATGGCTTCTTTTATTTCTATATCCCCAAAGAGGAAAATCCTCACTATGCTGTAAAGTCAGCTTTGAAGTTGCATTTCACTTCTGAAAAACCTGAGTTGTGATCTTAAGCAGGGTGATAGCTGATTTGCAGTGAAAACCAGGTTATTCGACTTTCAAACATAAGCATTCATATTAGTGATTTTCATCAATAAATGACATTATATCATTTTTCTCTGTGAAACTTAAAAGGATAAGGGTTTCATTCTGTCCTCCGTTCACTGTCATAATACTACATTAGGTCATTTGAGTTTTAGAGATCACTTTGATAACAACATTGCAGGACGTACCCAAAGTGGAATTCTAGTCTACATTTTAAAACATGTTATTTAGGAACATAATTAGAGCTCCTGCACTGGTGATGATTGAATTCTACAAGGTTAGGAGTTCATTGCAGAGAAGCATTCTGAAAATTAAAGGATAACTAGAATTAGTGACACGAAAACTGAACTAAGGTATCCGAGATGCCTGGGATTCACTTGCCTCTGAAGTAGTCAGGGGTCACTCTGTACTGATGGATGCTTGGAAAACTTGGAAGAACAGATTTATAAAACAGTTCATAATTCTTTTAAAATTCAAGCAAAACCATATTTTTTTGTGTGTAATCCTTTTTTTAAAGGATTCACCTTCACCTTTTAAAATTTTGAGTATTATGTAGAGGTAAAAAGATTATGGGGAAAACTACTTGTCAAAAGATGTGGGGGCTTTACTGGAATAAGTGTTTATCCTTATGGTCACACTGCATTGTTTTGCATTTTGCTTGGTTCACAGTTGCTCAGTTTCAGCCAAAAGGGACTCTCTCACTCATATTCATAAATTCCTCACTGACAGGCTCTTATCTAAAGCCACACATTAATACCTCATTAATGACATTGTTTAGCTTAATGTTAATTTTACGTGCAGATGGTCTGTTTTCAGTCCATTGTGCACAGTTCTTTGTGCTGTCCCTGAAGGTGCTGCGTACAACCCTGTCAGCAGTGTATGGAAAGCCCACACTAAACAAACTGTATGTGACAGTAGCACACACATTATCTCCTTAGCCACTCATGAATATGTGCCAGAGATGATAATTGTGGCTGATTGCTTGAGGCTTCACAGCATCTGAATCCAGCCATTAGTAATTGAGAGATTTCGTCTCAGCATCTCTTGAAATCTGATCTAAACGTTGCCAGTGTGCAAGGTTATTTGTTAAGATCCAGTGCCAATATCCTGTAAAATAATGGCAAGCATACATCACTTTGATGCATTCCCAGTGGCTGCAAATAGTGCCTTTACACGGGCATGCAATCAAGTACCATCTTAAAAGCACACATCACATCACAGTGCTCCTGAAGAGCAGCTCCAGAGGCTCCCTGTGTTTGTTGAAAATGCACATTGAGCTCTAATCTGTGTTTGTCTCCGTGTCTTAATATTATTAATTATATTCTATAAAATTATTGTCCTATGGTTTTGAAAGTGGCAATCAACAATTATATGATCACAGTTTATTTTTTTCTTTNTTTTTTTTTTTGCAAAGAGCATTTGTTAAAATTGCTGGGCTTATTGCAGTTATTTATGATTATGTAGTTGAATGGTCCTGTATTTGGTAACCCCAAAATTAAATTTGAAACCATGCTAAGTCTTCTAATAAACCAGTGCATTTTGGCAGCATTAATACAGTGTATTTTGGCCAATGGATTTGTGAGAGGTGGACAGCAAGCCTCAGTTCCAATGTGGTCACAGTTAAGGATATCAAAAGATGCACTTTCAGATATCAAGGCGTGTAGTATAAGACTAGTAATTATTTATCTAAGGGCTCCCCTGTAACATCAGAAAATACTAGTAGATGCCTCCATTTTCAGTTTAGCTGCAGTCATTGCTCCTCTTCTGTAAAGGCAGCAGCAGAGAAAAGCAAAATATACTTTGTGATACATTTTCCAGAACTTTTAGAAGCTCTGTAAAGGGTAGTCATCCCCTCTCTCTCTGATTATGTTGCACAAGTCACTACAGTCTATTGGCTCTCTATTAATGCACACTAATATTTGTGACTTTTTTTTAACTCTTGTGAACGTTGATTTTCAATTCAAAATGCATTTTGCTAATTCCACAGAAAGACAGAATGTGACCAGTGCAAAATTGTTAATATCTGAAATAAGTCATTAAGCTTGTGGGTCTAGGCGTAAAAGCCAGGAATTGATTCCTATAGGTCTTGAAGATTCATCCTGTAAATACTACATAATAGGAATGAAAATCTGATTAATGTGTATAATTAAAGCAGCACAAACACCAGGAGAAGCTAGGCCACAGCCATTTGCTGAATGGTGATACAACACATTTCTCTTCCCAACTCCTGCATTATTGCCACCATTTCAGCAAGACGGGTGGAAAGAAATGATGTATTGTTGTGAAGGGAATTATAAATATATTATAACTAATATGTTATGCTAACATCACTTTAATCAGGTAATTATTAAAGGACTGTTTGGCCTTTAAGGACATTGATTTAATGGGAATTAATTTAATGATTGAACACTGTTTGTGTAACATTATCATTGCTAGTGATGCAGAAAATTGGAATCTCAGCTCAGCTGAAAAGAGTTTAGACTTTTTATTATCACATTAGATACTATTCTACTGGAATGTAGTTATTAGACCCTTTTTTATACTTTTGGAATATATTTAAATGTTTGGGGGTTATCTAAATATTTCTGAATAGAAAAAGTAGGTTAAATTTTTTGTCATTGTGCTCTTCTTTTTGATAGAGGCTTGAATTTCTGTTTAAAAGAGCCTTTTAGAAAGTCCATTAGATTTTGTGTTTGACTTGCTATTGCTTCTCCCATAAAACAAATTTTCTCAGTTTTCATTCTCTGCTTTCTTCTCTGCAAACCTGATGATTTTTTTTTAGGAAGAATAGAGTTTGGCTGATAGAAAAGTTTTGCAACTTTAAAGACACAGCAGCTTTTAAAAATAGCAGCAGAGCCCACAGTTCTATCTAGATTATTCTGAGGCTGAATCCCTGCGCTGTCTGGTCACAGCTTAGTGGAAATGGTGAGCATCATAAAAGGAGTATGTTCAGTACCTGGGGGTTAAGACAAAGTTAAAGCTGACCTTTATAGTTACAGCTCCCACTTACCTAAAGGTATGTTGTCTCTGGATGCCCTCCTTGGTTTGCCCTTAGGAGCGCTATTGTCACAAATTATTTTTCATCTTCCTAGTGCCTCTAACTGCTGTTGTATATAAATTAGACCCAGGGAGAAAAGGGGAGCATGGAGTGAAGTGGTGCATCTGACAGACTGCTGCAAATAGATTAATTTTCAAACAAAATTTTACTCCAGGATGTCTGACAGTTCCTGCTGTATCCTGGCAGAATTTTCCAAGGGAGCCTGGTGGCCAAATGATCAGCCCTCTGTCACTAGAACGAAGCTGTTACAGTAGACACAGCAAATTAGACAGGCTGATACTTGAAGACTGATAGAAAAAATGATTTGGCAATAGACATAGAAGAGACTTAAACTTACAAACACAGTAGGTTACTAATCCAGTGGTGAGCGATGCTGTAGTAGGCTGAAATGCTTTGCACTGGGTAGCACTGACCCTTTCCTTGATGCTAGAGGATTTTCTAGCTTTAGAGAGGATATTTTTAAGGAACGTGACTGAAGAACCTGTATTTTAAGTGAAATAGTTTGTGAGCTGGCATTTCACCAACCTTTTGGATATTTCTATTTGTCCATCAGGTCGTATGTCAAGGCCCTCTGACCAGATTTATGAGATGGGTACTCTGGGCTGTAACTTGAGGGTTTTTGTGGAACTGCCACTGGTTCTTGATTAGACCCAGCATTTGAAATCTCAGCATGGGTAATCTTTTCCTATTAATGAGAAAACAGAGCTGAACAATGAGCCTTAGTATGTGAGTCAAGTGCCAAAGGCACATCCAAACAGACACACAGCAGTAGCAAATGGAGGATTTTCAGAGGGAGCTTTCAAGATATGAAATGTAGCTTGGAAGTGCCTGCTGGCCAGCAGTAACAGAGGGTGACAAGGTAGCATGGTAATCTCTCTCTCAGATTGGAACTGGCTCGTGCCTGGCCTCCTTGGTAGGAGGCTGGGGGAAGCCTACATCTGCCTCCACAAGGTTGTGCGTATACCCTCAGGTTAGCTGGCTTCCAGAGCTGCTGACAAGGATCTTTAGCATGTATACGATGCAGCTCCTCAAACTTCTTCACAGATTTCAGATAACTAGGAGTGATTTGAAAGAAGCCTGCAGGAGAGGAATGATAGTTTTGGATTTTCTCTCTGTCACATAAAGGAGAGAAATAAATGAGGAGAGCTCTTTTTTTGTGCATCATTGCTTCCCTTCTGGGAGTGCAATGAGGGCAGTGCTTCCCATCCAGCTGAAAGAAAACAATCTTCCAGGAAGAAAACGTAATGAGATTAGTCAGGGGATCATTACACTAACAGCAACAAATGGCAAGAGTGATTGTTTAGTTCAGAAATAAGACATTAAGGGGCGAAAAAATTAATCAGAGCACCAAAAGACAAAGTGAACACATTTTTTAATTGCTTATAGACCAGCAGGAGAAATCTGAATAGTAAACAGGAACAGTTAGAAATACAGAATTGATCTTCATGGTGTTTCTGAAATCTAGTAGGAACACTTGGAAATACTGAAAGTCTGATAGACGAGGTGGGAAAATGGTGTCACTGTGTCAAAATGGCATTAGGTATTTCAGAGATTGAAATGTTGGAAAAAACTGATCTTGGTGTTTTTTTCTGTGACAGTGTGCTAATGGCTGGAGCACAAAATGAGATGGGAGACAGTGTCTGCTGCAGGCCACCAAATCACACTGGCGTGGAGTATGGTTGGCTTCTGTAGAGCGTCTCTGTAATGCATAAGGGAAAATATGAGGTGTAAGAGGGGCAGTCAGGCTGAGTGGTGTGTGTTTCAAGCCTCCAGCTGACCATGCTGAAGTATCTGGAATGCACATGTAGAGCATATTGAAAAGAAAAGGAACACTGATTAAACCAAAGTATCAAATGCTACAAACTTCAGAGAAAAAATGACATGGGGAGAAAGTGTGCACAGAGGTGAGGCAGAGCTGAGAACAACATGAAGGAGGGTGCTGAAAACTTTATTAGGAGATCTCGAAACCTTAATGATATTGGTTCATTAGGTGAAGGTGATGCTATTCAAAATTGTTATGCCAGAAAGGCAATAAATATTTCTCTTCCTTGCTTGTGAGAAAAGCAAGTTAAGTACTTTCTGTGTAGTGGAGGTTAAATGGTGGCTACTACCATAACATAGTTTCATATCAGCAAATTCAAACAAATTTCACCCAAGCATTTGTGAGAGTTTGCATTGTAGCTTTCAAGATTTCTGTTTGCTGACTTGAATCTTGGAACACTGGGCAGGTTTTAGAAAGATGACAAAAAAAATTTACTGTAAACCTAAAGACCAAACTGAACCTTCAATTCAAGTTTTTCTTCCTTCTTAATATCTGGACAAGATGAAAGACATTACAAATATAAACAGACACTCAAATACTTCAAAAGATATAAACATTAAAAAAGTCTACACATTAATTTTACTATTTTGTTTTTAAGAAGAAAACTTTATCTTTGGGATTTGATGGAAACTTTTATAATCACTTTAGTACATTAAAAAAAAAATTGGGTCCCTTCCAATCCTACTACTTCCAATGAACTCAAAGAACAGTTCCTAATATATTTGGATTATTTTCATGGATTATTTTCTATGTATTGTAATAATACATAGAGGCATTGATCTCTCTTCAGGGAGTGAAGACCTGAAGAAACATCTCATGTGTGAAGCAAGATATCTGAATGTCTCTTTTCATTCTTTTTTTTTTAATCACTAGATTTTGATACAAACCAAATGCTACAGGAGGAACAGGTGGTGTGGTGAGTAAAAACTATAGCTGGCTCTCGAACGTCTCCACACCTTGTAAGATCTGGCTGCCAGCCCTGCCTCATGATCAGTTCCTTCTCCACTCCCAAACCCCTGCAATCTGCCAATATGTGCAAGGATAGGGAATTCAGCCACTGATTTACAAGCTTATTTGTAAGGCATTACCAATTCAAGGAGTTGTATTCTCCTGTAGAATAATTCGTCGTGCCTGCTGTGGTCAATGGGTGTTAACTTCAGCACAAAATGGAATATTACAAGCTCAGGTTATGGCATGCCAGCTTAAATGTTATGGATGAATGCATGCAAAGTTCAAGGAAGAATGGCGAAGGATAGATGAAAAAAATGAAAATAAGGGAAGAAAAATTCATGATGAGAGATTTCCTGACAACTTCCAAGCTGCATTTACTTCGCAGCTGGTAGAAATAGGTATAGGCTTCATTGACTGTAAAATATTTTTTTGTCCTATACTGAATTGAACATTTCCAATTGAAGGTGGGAGAGATTTTATATTATCAAGAAAGTTTTTAACAGAACAATAGCAATAGCTAATGCTCTGAATGTTCTGCCTTTGAAGAGCTCTGCTTTGCAGAGTTTTACAAAGATCACAGAGCTCAGTCAAACTTTAGGTTTTGTTTCTTGTGGCAAAAAAAGAAGGCGGAAATATGAAATACCTTTTCCTCTTTGTTAATGCAAACTACTTCCCTTACACGCACTCTCTATCAATGTCCCTTTCACAAGGAAGACAGAAGACATACATCGATCTAAGCTGTTTGCAACAGGCATCTGCACTTCTTTATTTATGGAAATTGCAGATGCAGAGCTTAATTGATGTGACTGTTCTAGCAGGCTAAAGGCTAAATTGCAGCCAACTTCCAAGTCCTTTGTGCTTTTTTACCAAAGGCCAATAATTCTCTGAATGTGGACAGAATTTTTGTAAGAAAAAGCAGAATCTAAATCTGTCCCCAAATAACCCACCCTATTATTTCTTCACCTTCCTTTTCCAAGTGCAACTGAGATTCTTGCTTTTAATTTTGATAGCTTTACAGTTCCTCAACAAAATAGTCACCATTAACATATTTTTCATGTTTCGTTAAATTATCTGGAAAACTTACGTAGAAATTCAGCTCATTGCAGTTTTTCTTCAGGCAAATAATTGACAAATCCCTGAGAACAAGATGTTTGGAAAAAGAGCCTATGCATTTTGAATTCTTTAAATTTAGTCCAGAATTATAAAATACCAAGATCTTACCAGGCTGTGATCCTGAATTTCCCTATTTTGCCCATTTGTCCTGTGTTTTCATTCCTCCTTCTTGCCTGTATTTCTCTCTTGTGATTTTTGACATGAAGAAACCTTTAAACTGAATACTAAAGAGGGAAAATATTTTTAAAGAAAAAATATGTATGGTAATTGTATAGTTTCACATTTTGTCTTCTAAGTTGGGTTTTATCCTGATATTTAAATCTGTCACAATTATGCATTATATTGTTTGCATTATCAAGACAATGGATTATTTTTCCTGCCTCCTATTTAGCTTGAAGCACTTGGAAAGAAACAGGAATAAACAGAAATTTATAAGATAAGTTGCAGTCTAAGCCTGTCATCTGAAGTAGGCCAGCATTAAAATGATCTAGGATTGATGAAGGAGAGCTGCATTAGATGAGAGTGGGAGGACTAAAAGTAATTTCTTTCACTGTGGCTTCTACAGTAATTCAGCTGTTTCAGAAAACTCCCAATAAGATTGATTTTTCTAGTTCAGTTTACTCTGGAAAATATCTTTCCCTTCCTGCACATGCAATCTGCAAAAATTTAAAGGCAGATCAGATTTTTCTAAGTGATTTTAGCACCCATCACATGTCAGGCGAATTATACTGGGAGCTGTAGCCACAACATAGGTGGTGTACAGGTAGTGGAATTTTGTGCTGCATTATAACCTCCTGTGGGTGTATTGGAAAGGCCACAATAAATGATAATATAACCACTGTATTCCTTTGAGATCTGTCTCTTAGGGTGACAAAGCAACTCCAGGACTGCTGTCTTTGATGATTTCCATTTGTTTCATAAGCAGGTCTCAGTATTTTAAAGCACTGCTCGTCTTGCCCCCGCAGCAGTGTGCTGACCTCCACTGATGAACTGTGCTATCGGAATGAGGTGTCACATTTTTCTCAGGTCATCAACGTATGTCTGAATTGGACAGGTGGCCCCCTTGGCCATTAGGGGTTACTAAGATTTGCTGATGATGGAAAGACAGCAGCAGGCAAAGATTTGTTCCATGTTCTTGGCTCCCTCCTGCTTTGTAGTGTGTGTCCTGTAACCTCTTGTAACTAGAACATGGCATGATTCATAAAGATGTCAACGCACCTGAAACTCATCCTAGATTGTGGAAAGCAGAGCTCAGGAACGTTTGCATGTCTGTCCCTCCTGCACACTCCCCATTAATTAATTAAAGTCGAGGATAGTATTTTCTAGGTCTGTAGCTCTCTGTCGTGGTAATGTTAATGGAGAAGCAGTGATTGTTGCTCTCCTGAGTGAGTTGGCAGTCTCCTGCACTGAGAAAATGTAGGTTGGGACCGAAAGAAAACTTCAGAAAGTTCTATCCCCAGAAACAAAATTGGGGAGAACGAAGAGGTTTCTTAAGGTCAACTGTCATGGTGCAGAAGTGTTTTAGCAAAGAGTACAATGGAACAAGACTGTATCACATTAAGTCTCCTAATAGATGCCAACAAAATGATACCATGGCAGTAAAAGATCTCCTTTGGTTTTTGTTTCTTTTCTTCTTTTACTGGGAAAAGTGGACTATCCTGCATGTACTGCTTAAAAAAAAAATCATGCACCCATGCAGTTGTGGTGTCAGCCCTGCTTTAGAAATGTTGGTTTAAGAAGCCTCAGTGCAAGAATTGTTAGAGGAGTGAGGAATTGTTTTGATGTGTGTTTATTGTACATGTACCTCAATACAAGCTTTGTTGTCAAGCTTCATTTATCGGGTGCTGGTATACAAGCTACAACTGCATTAGGAACAAGGCTTCACGAACATCTGGATAAAATAAAAGCACTTGGGCTAACCAACATTCATGGGTTTCAAAGTCTATTTTTAACATGAGAGGGGAAAGGAAAAAGTAGCAGTGAATAGTGGGGACAACCTTACCAAACTACGGGAAAGCTGGGACAGTATGGACAGTAGGGAACGCTGTGACTGAGGGATCTGCAGTGGCTTTCATGTTCACTTGATGCACAGCATCCTTGCTTGAACCGGAAGGCAGGTGTGTAAGCTTCAATGGTCCTCTCTCTTCTGACGTTTAATTTCAATTCAAAAATGTGAGAATTTAAGAGTTTTACTCATTAAGCTGAAAAATAGAATGCAAGGATATCCAAAATATAATTGGCTTCTTCTCAATCACAGTAGCCATTTCAATTAAGTGTGAAGATTATCTACAGGAATTGGCACCTGAAAGTTAAAAGAACAAACAGGCTTTTCTAATAAATTAATATAATTGTTCTTTTCATTTTATTAAAAAAATAATTTTTAAATTAAATATTTCAAAGACGTTGCAAAAACTGTTGTAAAGTAAAAGCAATTTAAAATTTTTGCAGCAGAGAAACTCAGATCTTCAGATGTTGAAGTTAGTGTTCATCTTTGATAATCCTTAGACTGAAATAATATCTCCCAATCTGATCAGTAGATTCTTATTTCAGACAATTACATGGCATCTTGGAAATTAAAGAAAACTTGTTTCTAGCTGTGTAGGTCTAACAGATTTTGTCTGTCAGTTCTGGAATTCTCAAAAGGCAAAGGATTTCAGTGTTCATGTACCAAAAATATAAATTAATGGAGTCAATTATTATTTCACACATAGTACAATTCCACATCACTGATGTAGGAAAAAAGTTTCAAATTTTATGGCAATGCGGAGTTCCCAGAGTTTTGTATAGGTAAGAAAAATTCTGAATAAAGCAGTAAGAGGATCCTTAATAGACAACACTGATTAAACATCCAGATTCTGTACATAAGTGAAAATTATTTGTTCTTTGAATGGGAATAATTATAATTTGTATTCCCTTAAACCTACTTGCTGTGGAACCATTAAGGAGTTTTTACATAAGTATAAAACAAACTACCTACAGATGATTGAATTGGTAACAAATTGCTTTTGCAAATCCCAGGCATTGTACCATTCACAAGATTTTGCACAGGAGAAAGAAGCTACCTCAGAAATAATTTCAGCTTCTGAGTGTAGAGGGAGAGGAAAAGGGTGAACATCTTGAGGAGTTGACTGTGGGTGTTTGCTGTGTTCACCTATCCCCCCTCACTTACTTGTAGCTGTGACAAAACATACTGTAGGCAAAAGGAGGATTTTAAAAAATCAACATTTTCCTTCATCTAAAAGTCTGAGATTGATATATTTTTTTAAACAGAAAGAGCTCTTGCAAATACTCCAAACTAGTGTGTTTTGGAGCAGCTATTTGAATAAAAACTGCTGCTTTTCGTGGCTTGCATTAGTAGGCTCTTGTCACACAATCGATAGTTTGCAGCTCATCCTGGGAGGCTTAATTGCTGCTCATGTTCTGTTTAAATGGCAGTTGGATTTTAAAGGAAAGCAACTATAGGAATACAAAACAATGTTTGCTTTCTTCTTCAAGACGTGTGATTTTTTTTTTCTTCATGTCCAAGTTCACTTGCAGCAAGTTGTACGCATACATATGGTTCTCACAAGCATCTGCCTGCCCTACAGAAATGTGAAAAGTAATTGTGTTTTGATGGGATTTTTTTTACTTTATGTTCCCCAGAATGAAAGAAAAACTTAATTAAGGTTTGTAGATAAGATCTCTAAGGAAAGAACATTGTAAGAATTTACTTTAGTTGCTTTTGTTCCGAGATCTGGAAGTCTATTTCCATTACTGGACAGGACTGGCAGATGAACTGCAATTAAAGGCACAATAGCAGAAGAGATTAAACACAGGAATGACAACTGACAGTGTGGGCTTCCTTCAGTGCTTTCTGTTGCATAGAAAGTGCAGCTCCAAATCCTGCTCAGTTCACTGGAGCACCCGGTTTTAATGAACTGCTTTACACTGTTAACCTTGGGGTCTAGTTATCCTGAGCAATACACGAGCATTCTTCTGCCAAATGAAAACTCTTGCTTTTCCTTCTTCCCCACAGGAGGAGAGGTTCCATACACAACCCTGGCAACCCGACTGATGATGGGAGCCTGGTGGCTTTTTGCTTTGATTGTCATCTCCTCCTACACGGCTAACCTAGCAGCTTTCCTCACCATCACACGCATTGAGAACTCCATCCAGTAAGTTGATAAAGAATGATTCAAGGGAAAGGAGGGTGAACATAAATATACATATAGAGGGGTATAAATGTTCTGCTTAAATGTGAGAACAGGAATAAATTTTTATCCTCCTGAGAAGTAGTTGAAAGTTAGGAAAATAACAATATACCATGGACTGTCGGTCTCCCTGGAGATGCTTTGTTTTAGGATTGGAATTGTTGGCCTCTAGCAGATGCTTTTCCCTGTGGCAGACATACATATGTATGTTTGCACACATACATATTTTGAAAGAAGCAATTCAGTTTGAGATGACCACACAGTATCAGTGTTTGAAATAGGAAAGTATAAATTGCTGCGGTGTTCTCCAGCTCTCCAGCTCCAATCAGTATTCTACAATATTTGCGTTCTGATGCTTAGGTCAGGAAGAACTCAATGCTTCTTCAATGTATGGGGAGCTCAAAGCTGACTTCACCTATTCTTGCCTAGGCAGAGATGTGTTAACAGCAATGAACAGTAACAAACTCACTCCTAGTCATCTTTGCTCCTGCTCCCAGGAGCTGTCTTGCTACATAAGCAGATCATGCTGTTCTCCTTTCTCCATCTATTCATTCCGCTGCTTCATGCTTCCCAAAAATGAATGAACTGGTCTTCTCCTGTCTCTTTTATGGTGAACTCTTCCTGTTACACCTTCCAGTCGTTTTCTGAAGATTATGTCATCCTTCCCTAGCACAGGAACCTTTCTAGGTCTCGTACCCTCTCTCTCTGCCCTTTTGTACGCCAGTATCCTCTCCTTCAGCTAGCTGCTTGCTGATTTACCCTCACTCCCATTGCTCTAGTGACATCCTTCACTTTCAAATGCTCACTCCTAGGTCAAAGCAGAGACTAGAAAATACAGCATTAGCATTAGCTAGCATTAGCTAGCCAAGCACTGTGAGGGACAGCTGGATGTTTTTTCATAGCAGGTTAATCATGAGCCTACAGGTCTATGAAAGTATGTGAGAGTAATAAAATTACCCTTTCCTATATATCCTTCTTTGCAAAAATCACAGAGTGACTTTAAAAAAGAGAGGCACATTTCACTGTATTTCTTCCTTCAGAAAGGTAAGAACTTGACCTTCAAATCAGGCTCAGCACCGACCTTAGGGAAAATTCTGTTTTCCCAGCCCAGTCATTGATTTAAGTCCCTGACTTGTGTGTATCATCACCTAAGGTCTTTCTGCCTCTAGTTCAGCTGCTTTCAAAATCTCTCTGAAATTCCCCTTGAGACAGTGAGCCACTATCACAGACTGAGCAGGGGGAGCCTGGGCCTCCTGTGAATTCCCAGGTCACTGCGTGCCAGCAGTCGCTGTGCTCACACAAAGGTATTTCTCCCCTAGGTGAGGATTTTCTGTGCGCTAAAACCCATGCAGGTTTCACATAGGCTGGTAAACATCTGAAATAGCAGACAAATTTCATTTGCAACTGCAGCCCAAGCTGGACCTCAGAGCAGAAGCAGTACTTGGAGTGCATGGTTATGTCCTGACTCTTGGGTGATGGAAGTGGAGGGAGAAGTTGGTGTTCCACGGACCAAATTGCCCAGGCTTTACCAGTCCTTACATTCCAAATTCGAAATTTTCTATGGTTGTTATCCTTTCTTTATGAGGTAAGAAACTCACCACTTTGGTCTTTTAGAGGGGTCCATACTCTTAAGACAGAGATGTACAAAACAGACTAGAGTTATGAGAAAGTGAGAAAATCACTCCCCTGATGCAGATGTATTTCTAGTTAAATCAAGTTACCATTTTCTTTTGTGTTCTGAATAACAGACTGTGAGATGATGCAATGCTGCCCAGGGTATTTTGACATAACCCAACCATTTGACTCTTAGTCTCAACTATGGTCTCTTCAAAATTCGTATGGGAGTAAAATGATATTCTGTGTCAATGTTTGTCAACATTGATATTTTGAGGGAAGTTGATTTATTTTTTTTTTTTAAGTTTTAAAACATTTATATTTGACTAAGGACTGTGCAGAAACAGCATGGGAATTTATACATGCAAAATAAATTATAATGATATTTTCGCTCATTCAGTTTGTCTTTATAAGAATGAAATATGCTTCTGCATTCTGCTTTGAAATCATGTCCCTAATAGTTTTGAAGTAGTCCAGAAAAATGTTAAAGTTACTGTGACAAATGTCTGTATTTTTTTATGGTGTGTAAAAAAGAAAATATACCTAAACTATAATTTAGTACGTCTTCAGCTTTTTCTTGCAGTTTATTATGATGTCACAAGAAAAGCCTCAGTGGAATTTTGAGGTTATTGTGTACAGTTGGGACTACATTGGTCTTTGTGCTGTATTATTTATGGGCAGAGTCACTGAAAATGTTTTATTCAGTAGAAAATGTTGCAGCTGGAAAGCTCCTGGAATGAAAGAACAGACATTTTTAAACAGCACTTCTATCTCAAAAATAGAGTAATTAGATGTGTTTAGTATCCATTAGGGAATGAAGTTATCCTAACTATGGTGTGAGTATAAAACTTTAGTTTACAAAACTGCCAAATTTGAAACTTAAGCCAACACATAAGAGAGAGGATGTTTGTTTATCATGCTGAATTACTGCAAAGTGGAAAACATGAATAAGCAATAAAGAAAAAAGCTGATGCTCCTTTTTTGATTCTTTTTTTTTAACAGTTCAAATTGTACCTTGGGGAGCCTTCAAGGCCAGAATGGAAATGAGTATAACCATTATAAAAAATAATCCAGATTCTGCTAGTAGTGCTTGTCAGCTTTAGACAAGCCAGAAAAAGAGAAAGAAATTGAAGTCAGTTGGTTTGCACAGATATAAAAAGTAGTTAATAGTTTTTCATTTCAGATTTCCAGCTACCATCAGATATTACAGTGTGTCGTTGTAGGTATGGTCCTTGTGATATCTTTTACAAAAGATAGGAGGATTCAAGCAGCACATTTCATTTCCATTAAACATTTGGTAGTTACTGCATTTCAGCTTTAGGATATGAAGGCAGTTTGTGTTCAGAGCTCTTGCAGCTTCCCCTGCTCAGTTGGTGTGAAGGCTGGGCCATTCTTCCTAGTCAATGCCTCATGGTATCCAGAGCTCTATTTTGAGCAGCAAAGCATGCAAAATTTTATTAGTCCATTGACTAAGAAGGATCCTTAGAGAAATAAGTGTTCCCTTTCTCTGTAGAGTTTCAAAGTAGATCTTTGCTGTATAACCTCACGTGATGGCATTTGTGCTCTGCCTAAATGTTCAATTTGAATCAAATTTTGCAATTTTTAAATTAATTTAAAGAAAGTAGAAGAGAAAGATTGAGTGTTACATCTTCTTTTCCCAAGAAATGGCTACTCTTAATACCTTTGGGAGCTCAGCTTTTCACCTTCTGCCAACACGCAACATCAAGAGCAGAGGCACTCAAGTTCTAAAGTAGTTCCTGGATGCATCTTTTGTTCACACTTGACCCACATTGCAGATGACATTTAAATCAAGACAGTCAGCATTTCAAATGCCAAAACACTGTGGCAGCAAAGCATAATTTCTATGCATTTTAGATCTTTAGATCGCTTTCTCGAATGCAACATAAATTAATAGTAATTAGGAGTGTCTTTTCTTGGTAAATACCAGATAAACGTGGAGGTCCTGAGCTATTTCTAGGAGGTGCTTATGTTCTGAATTTCATCACTGAGCTAGTGTTGACATTATTATGTTTTATGATTCCTTTAGGACCAAATTAGAGCCCATTGGCAGAGACTGATTTTATTCAAATCACTTCACTGGTTTTCTGGATTAGGAGAGGGTGTCACCACCTTCTTATGGGCACTGACATTTTGCAGGCAGGTTGTGGGAGTGGGGTGAACAGAGAAGAAGTTAAAGGATTTGACATTTGAAAGCCTGCTGTTAGGTGGTTTCAACTTTAATCCACTTCTAAAATGTGGAAGCGTAAGAGTTTAGATTGTACATGTTGTGGGGGAAAGTGCGCATCTTTTGTCTTCTGTAAAATCAGTTCACATTATGTTCTCCATCTTCGAACAAGTGTGTCTTGTTTGATAGGTGAGACCTCTGCCTCCAAAAATGGAGGCATAGTGGGAAAGCAGGTCTTTCTTTCTTAGCCATTCTTTTCACAACATTTTTCTAAACCGTGAGTCACTTGAAGCTAAGAAGTTCTTTGGGGTTTATACAGCTTAATGCAACTGACTACAGGATTTCTGTAGGGGGGTTGCACAGAACACGGTAATTAGATATTGCCCAATGCATGTCTATTAATATTTTCTTTAACATGGTTCAGCCTGCAGGTTTTTACTTAAATATTACAGGTTTCTGCCACAGCTCACCCTGACAGTCAAACCCCTTGGTTTAATGTGCCCTGTTATCTAACCCTAAATCTGCTTGTGAATTAATCCTTACTGTCCTAGGGGAAAAAAAAAACCAAACCAACTAAATGAACAAAATAACCCCACAAAAGCACTGGAAAGCTTTATCTAAATTAGTCATAAATAAAGACTTCAGTGTAGGCTGTGACACTGGTTGTTTTTTGCTGAAAATTCAGTAACTAGTTCTTAGAGACAGCTCTATGCAGCACTCAAGTCTAGCACAGCTAGCCTGAATTGATCTATAACCTAGGTTTACAAAGACATGTTGATGCCCAAGTCTCTGACATCACTGGACTTTTATCACCTAAAAAGAAATTTAGTTACTTCTTTACAAAACTGAGTTTTTGCTTTTCAACATTTTTCTGTGTACTTTTTTAACACTTTAGGCTGACATATGTGAACATGTTACCAATTCTGAGTGTGGGATTTGAATTTATAGAAAAGGGTATGCTTTGGAGAAAGAAACATATCTAAATCCTACTGTGTTTTTCTTCTAGCTGGAGGCAGAGATAATTTTTTAAATTGCAAAGTAACTGATTTGTACTAAGCCATAAAATGAAAGTGACCTGACAACTGCTGCCTGATAAAGGTGTAGAATACTAAACAAAATCAACAAATGCTGAAAAATATATCAATCTGTTAATAACTCTTCCTCAAATGACTCAATTCCTCCTCAGAATAGCCCTATTAGCCTAGTTAATTTAGGATAATATTGATGCTGGGATAATATTGGTATTATCCCAGTAATTGAAATGAGAAAAATGCTTACCATAAAGGCCACACATATTTTCCTCACAATGCTGCATGAGTGATAGACAAAACAAAGCTGAATGACCTGACTGCATGGTCACTTCTGTAGTAGAAGTTCTGCAGAATTTTTCTGCACACAAACTCAGTTAAAGGTATCTTATTTTTTAACAATTTTTTCAGCTTTTCAGTTTTAACAAACTTTTCAACTTTTACATCTGCTTTTTTTATATTTTAAACAGTTTTTATCATTCCTTACCTTATTGCTTCAAAACTAGAAATTCAAAGAGAAAAAAGTTTTAAAATGTGAAATTATCATTTTCTTACTCATGCTAATGAGTGCATTTCTTTGCAGATAGTTCATCTGAGAACTATCAAAAAATTACATTTCAGTGTAGGTAATGGAATCAGGATTTGGGCATCAAAGGATCCCTTGTAGGAATTAATTAGCTTGACAAATGCTTTTTCCTTATTTTGAGATCTGCTGTGGCGGCCGTGTAGTGAAACTGGGGGACTGGAAAAGAGTGAAGCTGAGGATTTACGTGTCCACTAAATGCATTTGTCTGAAAAGAGAATGAGTTGTTTAATCCAGGAACAGAGGTACACCAACCAATGTGTAACCTATAAACCAGGCTGGAGGCAAAACAATTTTAAGACTTCTTTCTTCTGTAAAGGAACCTCGGTGGTTTAATAATTCTAGTAGTTCTCTCAAAGCTTGTCATTTCTCTCTGTTTTGCTGTACTTTGTACTGCTGTGGCTTCTAGGTTGAGTGTCTCAGCAATATTCTGCGGAGTGGTGTGTTATTAAACAAACAGCTTCTGAAGGAGGTCATATATATTATGATCCCATTTTACATGTTTGTGTGAGGGGAGGGAGTCACTGACATGTGATAGATCATTGCTGCATTTGCAGCTTGTCTGTGCAGCAGTATATACACGTGTACGCTCCAAGGCTCCCAAACATCCTACTTGCTCCTCAGGTGAACCAGAACTCTGGGTTTACTGCCAACAACAGCATTTAGCACATCCATAGAGTTTACACTTACATTTGTCTTGCTTTTGTCCTCTTGTCATTATTTTCTCAGCATGGAACCTCACCTGCAACTGTGAAAAGATGCAAGTAGGGCAGCTGAGAAGCATCCTGCATTTTAGGATAGCACATCTAACAGTGAGGCACTGCAGACTCCAGTTAATGCCAGACATGGCAACTGCAACATGCCTTCCTGAAGGCATTGACATAATTCTTCTCCTTGTTATTTCCCTGCTGGTGGTGCCTTTGTGTGTGATAGCACACTTGCTTCTCAGCCCGTCTGCTTCCCATTCCTGACTGTAGCACACTTCAAGACTGATAGCTCATGTCTTGTGCTGGTTTGCCCTTCTGAAAATAACAAAGATGCTTTTATAGCCACAAGATAGACACAGGAGCTCTTTCTCTTTTGTGCTATTTTTAACTGATTTGTGGCAGCAGCTACACCTGTCAATTGTGTCCTGCTTAGCAATAATATATCCAAAAAGTGCTTTGTGGCTTGCTATATTAGAAATTACATGGCTATGCAAAGTCTTGTAAAGTAATGACTGCAATTTTACTAAGTGTTGTCATTAGAAATTGGAGACCAGATAAACACTTTTTGTACACTTTTCTAGTATGACAAATAACAATTACAGGACATTGCAGTATGCATCTTGTGACAGCTCACTGCACTGCTGAGCACTGCCAGTTGATTAGAGGAACTTAACTGGTGGCAGCAGTATGGATGAGATGTATTCAATGGATGAATACAGTATGCTGTATTTATCTAGTGCCTTTCATCAGTGATGCTTTTGACAGATAGACAGACTGTCAGCGCTTTGCACAACACTTTGCCTAATGGTAAAATAAGGAGAAGCTCTCAGTGAGGCCCACTGCTGCCTAGCAGGGTGCCTTTCTGCAGAGCTGTGCTCAGCCTGCTTGTTGCAGGGTTTTATTCATCCCCAGGTACGGAGCTTTGTATTTGTCCTTGCTGAATTTCACACCCCATTCCTCCAGCCTTTCTAGGCCCATCTGAACTTCAGCCTGTCCTTGAGCAGGTGGCTGGTCCCTCCATGTCATGTCATCCGCAAACCTGACAGGAGGGTGCTTGCTTACCTCCTCCAAGTCATTGGTAAAGACATGTCCCAGGTTAGACCTCCAGCGTGCCTGTTAGCAGCCTGCAGGTGAGATATGCCATGAGCATGACAATCCTGTTGGAATTTATCACATCTGCTTTCCCACACAGCTGTACCCAATGACATCCTTTGGATACAGGAATATTGTGGGAGGCAGAAAGGCAGGCTGCCTTGTTAAAGGTAAACTATGTCAGTATCTCTAGTGTTGTCCACAAGTGAAGTAATTTTAGTGTAAAAGGCAACCAAACTGGCCCGACATGACTTACTTCCGGTGGGTCAGTGTTGGGTGCTGTCAGTCAGCTGCTTCTCCTTCATGTACTCAGAAGTGTGCTGAGAGGACTCACTCCATGAGGCTGGACAACCAGCAGTAATTCCATGAATCATCTTTTTTCACTTTCTTAATATAGTCTGGATATTTTCTCTCTCCTGTAACAAAGGATCTCCCTTAGCCTCCTTCACCTTGCAAAAATTAGAGCAGGTGGCCTTGCAAGGACATGGGCCAGTTTTCTGAGCACACGCTGACTTCTACAGATCTAGTGATCCCAATCAATCCCTGCCTTGTCTGGTTGGGATTTACCTGACCACCTACTGCACATTGTTCATTGCCTTCTTGAACTCTTCAGTCACAAAGGCCTGGGACATCTTGGTGAGGAAGAGTGGGGAATGCAGGCTTTGAGAGCCCCAGCTATAGCTGTGACTGCTGTCCCCATCCACAGGGTCACACTCTTCTCATTCAGCCTTTTAGTTCTGCAAAAGCTGTTCTTGTTACCCTTGAAATACCTTGAGAGCATCCACTCTGACTGAATATTTCTAATGTTACCCAGAGTTGCTAGGAAATGTTTCTGGACTCCTCCTTTGAAGATCGTTCATGCTTCCACCGTCTGTATGTTGTTTGGTGAGAGAAGTTCTTTTTGAAATTCTTGGGGATTCTTCAGTAATTTCAAAATGTAATAGATGATTGACTTGCTTTCCCTGGAGAAACCTACCTGGTGGCTATGTCTAGACTTCAGGACTGACCTTTAAAATAGTATTAATGCTTATTTCTGTGTGTTTATTAAAATTAAGCATGTGACCTGTGTAGCTTACTTTTGTAATTCCCCTTACTGCCACTTTTTAAAATATTTACTGCTTTCCTTCTGCTCACTGGCTGTAAGGAGGTATCACATTTTTGCTTACAGCTCAGCCATTTTATATTTAATCTTTCAGAACTCAGAGGTGTTTATCTGGACTTGTTTTTTTTAATATACTATTCAGTTGCAAACTAACCACAGTACTTATTGTCCTGTTGTCTTAGTCTTAGTCTACTGGGGTCTCATACTTTTCCTCCTAGAACAGGGCATGTCTTGGTCCTCTGGTAGAAGACCAATACACTTGGTTTCAGGAAATGTTCCATATACCATCTAACCCTCACTTGGAGGGGTTTTAATACCATTAGTTATTTAATCTTCGCAATTACATTTATCCCTTCCTTATAATTACTATGTTATCTGACTAAAATTTAGCTCTTGGTCAATGTTTTTCTGAGCCTGTATGTCTAAACTTCAAAAGATTTCTTTTTTACTTACCTAACATCTAAACCCTTGCCATTGATCTGTATTAATTTCTTCCTGCTTTCTGTTTTGTTCATGGCATATATGTCCTGTGAGATGCTATTACTATTTTCTTCAGTGCCATCCTCACAACACCTAAGAATTTCATTTTCCCAACCCCCACCCCATAGGGCCATTTTCACTAGCCTTTATATTTACATTTTTTAGAAATACAGCTTAGAATTTGATTAGTTTCCTACATGGCTGTTTGCATTTTCTGTGTCTGCAATAAGCTTTTACCATTTGCTATTGCTTTCTTTAAGACAGCATTGAGCTCCTTGATTGTCCTTATGTGTCATCCACTAGATTTGTGCAGTTTATACACAGTTAATTTGTGCTGGGAAAGCTGTAATGGGTTTTAAGCAGTAGACATATTGCAGTAGTTACTTTGAAATTTTAATGAGTGCCATTAAAGAATCAAAGGTACGGGAGAGCAATTCTACAGGAAAGGAAAATAAAGGCCAAGAGGTAAGGAAACTTTGAATGGTTCCAACATACAATATTTAAGTTCAAAGCAAGTTTGGTTGATCAAACCTCATTTGGGATGCTTTAGAAACTTCTAAAATGGTTTCTTTATTTTTCTTTATAGAGAAGGATAAGACTAGATAACATGTAAAGCAGAACAGATTTATTTGACTAAATAACGTGAACTGTGATAACATGAAAATACAATGAAAGAGCAGTTCATGAAAGTACACAGAAATGTTCTTATTGCTGAAAATAATGCAGGATGTGACCTCTGAGATGGATGCACAATTCAGTGCAGGAACACCCCCACCAAGCTGCCCTGCAGAGTGTAAGGCAGGAGCACACAGAGGTGCACAGCCCATGTGTTCTGGGCTGCATTTCATGAGTTCTGGCACAGCCACCAGCTCCCCACAGCAGGGTATGTGTTTGCACCGTAGCCAGGTACCCAACTCCTGTAGGATTCCAAATCCCTCTGCCTCTCCCTTGACCCTGCTCACAGGGGCTTGGTATTTCCCAGCATCCTCTTACTCCTTCTGTTCTTTTTTTCATCCGTTTTCATTTTTTCCACTCCTTCCTTTCTCTTCATATTCTTCTTTGTGTCTTAAATCATAAAAAACAATTTTTCAGTCTTGCTTTATCTTTTAAGGAAAAAAAAAGGGAAAAAAAAACCAGAAGAAAGTGTCATAACACATGTCTCCCTCTGTGTTGCCCTTTGTTTGCCTGCAGCTCCCTCCTCTTGAAGATGTGGATTAAAGTCTCCCGTGTCTCTTTTTCCTCCCCAACCATTAAGGTCCCTCCAGGATCTCTCGAGGCAGACGGATATTCCCTACGGCACGGTCCTGGACTCGGCAGTGTATGAGCACGTGCGGGTGAAAGGGATGAACCCCTTTGAGAAGGACAGCATGTATTCCCAGATGTGGAGGATGATCAACAGGAGCAATGGCTCAGAGAACAATGTCTTGGAGTCCACTGCAGGCATTCAGAAGGTACTGGCACCTTCCCTTTATGATTTCCATTGGATACACTCTGTGTTACTCCACATTTGCTTAGCTGTTGCTCTAGCTAAGAGGGACACATTTGCACCCAGGCAGTGATTGTGCCTGGAATCAGTTCCTGAAAGCCCATTGCACTGGCACAGAGGATTGGGATTTCTCAGGTTTGTGACATTGAATAGCATTTTAATATCTAAATACCTAGACTGTTTGCTCCAAAAAGTATTTACAGGTGTTTTTATAGGAGGTGGCTGTATTTGTAAGGGTGCAAAATGGGAATAGGAACACTGGACTGAGAACCCTAAAATACATTATCTTTTTTTTTGTAGTCTCCTGAAAATCCTGGCTTTCTGTTGTAGCTCTGGGTCATGTTTGTTTGGGGAGAGAAAGGCAGGAATGGATGATTTGACTTGAAAAAGTGTCTTGCAAACACATTCTGTAGTAGGTTTGGCAATGGAAAAACACTTTGAGAGCTCTTTGTGGGCATATTTGTGAATGCAACAGTTCCCTCCCAAATTCTGGCTGGCAGCTGCAGCTTTTATAGAAACACCAGTCCATGAAATTCAGTATAAAAGTCAATATAGGTTAATGAGTGACTGTATACAAGCTTTTCCCATACCACTGTATCTTTATATTCAGACTTCTAAATCGAATCAAAGAAATTTCATAGTTTGCTGTTTATTTTAAACTTCAATATGTGACTATTCCTTTCAGAAAATATCCATAAATTGTGTGTTCACATTTTTACAATCTCAGTTTAGAGAGTCCTGAAAATCCAGATGAACTCTGCTTTTTTGTCTCCACCAAAATCCATTGGCCAGGAAAACCTGACATTTCTGATGTTCTCACTCTAGGTAGTGACAAGAGAAAAGAGTATGTTAAGAAGGATGATTAAATTGCTGGTGAGCTCTTGATAATAAAAGCACTAAAAAATAACAAAGATTATTTGGATTTTTAAAATCCCCCCTCCAATCTCTGGATAACCAAGATCATATTTTCTCCTCTGAAGGACTAAACAGCATGAAAGAGGCAGGAGAGGTCCTGGGGAACTGCACTTTTGAAACCCTTTTAGATAAAGTCATAAGCTGAAAGAGCAAGAAAAAATGGTGTGAAGATTTATTGGCTAGAGGAAATTGCTTTTTTTGAGAGAACATATTTTAGCTCAGTTTGTAAGTGGCTGATAAAGCTGGGATTTGCCTTTTGTATATATAAAAAAACCCCACGATCCAGGAACCTTCCCTCCTTCTGGTTTCCCTTCCCAAGTTAAAAAATGAGTTTCAGAAGGATCAAAAACCAGAGTACATCAAAAACAGCTGTGCTCACTAACAGCTTTTAGCTTGAAAAACCAAACAAACAGTATATCCTGCTGGCAGGTAATTCCAGTTTTCAGTCATTGAGTTTTCATTCCTGGAAACATGGCAGTTGCTGTCCTAAAACCTACAAAACCAGAAACGTCCAAGTTCTTAATTTCCCATGCTTTTGCTTTCCAGGAATAGGCAAGTGATCATGTTGAAAAACTAAGTTGTTATCATGTGAGCAAGCCAGCCACCCCCCAGTTTTAGAAAATCAGGGGTCTTAGGCCTGATGCTAATGAACATATACATCTACCTGTGGGTACACAGTGTCTCCCCTTCCTTCAATTTACAGGAAGAGATGACACAGAAAAAGATTATTTGCCAGCTGCTGTTTATCAGAAGCTTTTGGGAGGTTGTAGTTGGCCTGCTTGGGAAGAAAGCTGCATGAAGAAAGTGATGTTAAAAGCTAATCTTAGGCAAGGAAAACTAATATTTCAAGAGGTATCTGATAAAAGGCAGAGATTATAATCTCTGTAACACATTTCAAAAAATGAAAACATTTCAGAAAGAATTCATTGGTCCTCTTGGGCTATTTATATGCTTCATAATGCTCTTCATGGTCTTTAATGAATTTAACTGGCCACATCAGAGCTATTAACCTGATTATAACCCTGGGCAAGATACACCAACAGGTCTTCCTCTGCGCCTCATTTTGTTTCCCCCTTTCATCAGCACTAAAGCATGACTGAAGAGCAGTTTGCCCAGGCTCTGCGAGAGCATCACCTCAGCAAACCTTCCTGGAGTGCCAAGTGAGACAGCCGAGACTTAGTGGGTGCTCCAAACAGGTACAGGGAAAGGGACTTCCACTCAGCTGAGTAATGACCGTGAAGGGATTGGGACAGGAGGGACCACCACAGGAGAGAGATGTGCAGGGATGCAGTGGACACTCCCATCTTTATCAGCACCCCTTGCTGCACCACCTCAGAGATTAAATGAGGTTTGCAAGGGGCCTTCACAGAAGATGCTTCCCCAAATATTTTTGTAAAATCCTAGAAGTTCTTTAGTTTTGTCTTGCTTTTATACTGCCAGCTCCAGTGGAGCTGGCACTATTTTATTGTGAGGAAAGTAGCAGTGTAATGCTAATGTATATATAAACAGGGGGAAGAGGAGAGGGGCCAGCCACTGATCCAGTCAGTGCCTCCCCCCTCTCACTCAGCAGGGCTGCTTGCTTGCTGTACCAGTGTCTTTGTGTGGAGTGGCACCTGTGTGAGTGCAAATACAATACAGCCAAATGACAGTGATTGCACAGTCACACTTTAAATCAGGCATTCTGCTGCTTTGACCTGTGTTTCCTGGCAGGAGAGCAGGGCAGTCAAGAGGAATAAGATGTGAAGATCATGCCATCGTAAGTTTTCAGGTTTTGATATTTATTGGTCCTGTTCCTCTCATAAATCAGGTGCATACATATCACTGTGTGTGCTCCTGTTCCATCCATAGCGAACAGCTATAAATACCACAGGTCCAGCTAGAGAGCAGCTGGATAGATTTACCCTGAAGAGAGAGCAATTTTAAATACCTCAAACAAGAGACAGCCTGAAAAGCACAGGCACTTTAGATACTTTCTTCCACTTATTGTCTCTTCCTTTCTCAAAAGGCAGGAAAAAGCTGTTGAAGGTCTGAATTTAAGGCAGGGAAGCACTCAGTTGTTTGTCTTCCTGCACTGTCAAATCAAAATGGATGGGGAGGTAGCTGTATCTTTTTATAGGCCTGGATCATTCTGGAGAATATTCACTTTTATCTTCCCTTTTTTCTTTATTATTCCTAAGTTTTTCATGTGTCTCAAATTGATTTTCCCTTTTTTTGCATAGGTTATGAAATATGCATCTCATTCTGTCCTAGGAATCTCTGTTTTTGCGGAAGTTATTTATTCAGAGAGGATTTACAGAGGCCCAAGTCATGCCTGCTTAAACATTCATTGAGGACTCCAAGAAAAATCATCTAGGCTTAAAGATATCACATTACATACCTCTTTATGTCTTCTTAAAAAGCACATTACCCTGCTTAATCCTTTACAAGCACCACAGGCCTTCCTATCCTTGGAACTATTCCCATTTAAAATATAATGAAGCGCTTCTATTGTGGCCCTGTCTGCTCTTTCTTCCCTGGAGTATAATAGTGCCTAATGCCCTATCCTACCCACCTTGTTCCTCTGAACATGATACCATAGCCTACAGCGTCTTCATTTCTCTCAGTAGTACAGGGTGGAAAATTCTTTTCCCAGGCAGAATCTGAATGTGTTTGAAACCTCTTCTGTCTATTTAACTCTGTCTGCAAAATATTAACTGCTAGAAAACTTGTGAATTATTGTCAGGTGAAATAATGCTTCTGGATGGTGCATTAAGAGAAGCTCCTTGTAGGCTCATAATGCTTCCTTTTCGACTTGCTCACAGTATCAAAAGGAATTTGGGCTTGAGATTTGGATTTTCTTATGATCCTAATTGCAATTCCAGTGGAAGCATGTGAGCCCATTTGTTTTCCCTGGACACTGATGGCAATTTTACCCTCCTGAAAATACTATAATAGTAAAAATATTTGTGAATAGACCATAACAAAGCTCTGCTAAGGTTATTTGTATGGGGAAGAAAGGGATAATAACAATTTGCAATTCTCTGCTAGAACAAATTGTTAATGACTGGCCATGGTTATGCTTAATTTGTTTACAGCAGTAGCAACATCACAACGACTGATCTTGATGGGCCAAAACCCCTCCTGAATTAGTTAATTATCCTGATATACTCACAATTTTGCCATTGGAATTGTCATTTTTGTGGCAGATTCACTGATTGCACCACAAAAAATCTAGTTAATGTGTGGTAGTCCACACATCTTTGTTGTGAACATTTCTGGCCATGGAGTAGCTCAATAAAAAGACACTGAAAACAAAAGAGAACCAAGACAGACTTTTGGGATACTGAATGTGCACCATGATTCAGCAGTTTGGCAGTGGCTAGGAAAGGGATAGGAAGCAGAAGAGGTGAGAGCATATAAAAATTCCGGGACAGTTCTCTGGTGTATCTCAATTCACAACCAGGAGATCAGCTGCGCTGTGCAGCTGTTGGTTAGAAGGGTAATTATCAACCCAGACACCGGTTCCCTGATCCCCCTCTGCCCCTGGAGCTGATGCTTCTTGGTCAGATGAGATGTTCTGTGTCTGCTCTATGAGTAGTAAGGTTGACAAGTGCCCTTAAGACCTTGATGTGTTCAGTCCCACAGCTGAAGGTGCGGCTTGTTTTGCCATTACTGCCTCCTGCACACTCCATGATTTGGAACTGACAGGTGCCTTGCAGTACCAAAGGCACTGACTACCCTTACTTTATATTATCATGGATGATCTGGCTTTTTTTTTTCCCTATAATTCTGTGTATCTTTACTGCCATACCTGGGGCTTTAAAAAACTTACAGCAGTGATAAAAATTAGAATCCTGACCAGAAAGCACTACAAACACAGCGTGGCACCACTTTCAGGCCATATCAAAAGGCCAATAGTTATCTGGGTTAGCCCAGGAGCTCAGTGTGTTTGGGAAGTACAATAACTGGTCTGTGACAGTTAACAGAGCATGAAGCATAGCTTTAAAAACTCTGCATAGCTTTAAAAACTAAATGCAAAACCTTTCCTACCACCACATTTTATCAGAATTCAAGGTATGTTTAACAAAAGGTCTTGCTCTCCCTTACCAAAACTTCTGAGTATATAATAAAGTCCGATGTAACTTCGACTTTCTAGAGAGTTTTCGCTGGTTTTATCTAGAGTAGAACACCTGTAAAAGTTATTTTCTGCAGAGTTGAGCTTTATTCAAAAGAACGGGTTAGTGAAAATTGAAGTTAGCCTACATATCAAGAAATGGATCTACTTGGGCATGTGGTCATTCAGCAACTAAGCAAGCCAACTATTGCTGTATTCCTTTGATTTCAAAGTTTTCTGGAAGGTTTATCTGAGCTCATCTTCTCCTGTTTCATCTTACATGCTACTGAATGTACCTCACCCTTTTTGCCCTCCCTGAAACGCCACCCAAGTTACTCCTGACTTCTGTTCAAAGGTCAGACTGCATACACCCGAGTCACTTTACCAACCTCAGATGTCACTGACTGCTGTCCTGCTGTGGTGCTGTGCCATTCTACCTCCCATGTAGAAGGAAGGTAGAATGTCTTTGCTTCTCTCTCTCTCTCATCTCTCCGTTTCTTTGGAGAACTTTCCAGAGCTGTTGGGAAATTTTTGTGGGTCATCCTACATCTAGGACCAGTCTTTGCTATCTATAGCTTATCCCTGTCTCTTAAGTCCAAACAAATTGGCTCCACAGAGACAACTTGAAGTTTCGCTTCTCTTGAACTGACCTGAGCTTCTTTCATCTGAAATAAAAATTGGTTGTCTTCCTCTGCTGTCTGCTCATGTCTGACCACTTAGTTTGACCTGAAGTCTACAGAAGCTGACTTCATCATCCTAAATTTTCCTTTTATTGCTGGTGTGTCTAGTTAAGTCTTGCCAATTTACTTGCCATACCATGTCTCTGATTTACCCATACAACCTCCAGCCTGTCACTTCAGTAGTTTCCATTGTTATTTCCTTGGGCCTCTATAAAGAATTCTTTTTGCATTTAGTTCCATTGAAAATGCTTCTGGGTTTAAAAAAAAAAAAAAAAGTTGCCTTGACTTTCAAGGCCTTTCATGGTGAATTCTGACTCTCCTTGCAGCTTTCTCATTTCTGAATTGGAAATCATTTGTGTGAGCTTCCAGCGCAACTCCTTTTTCAAGCAAAGTATCTTTTTGTTTTCTCTAAGGACCCTTCTGTAAGGTATGTTTTCCCTCAAGACAGTAGTCATGTCTTTCCTTCAAACTCCTTAACGCTCCCCTTTGTTACTGCACCAACAAAAACCTTGACAACCAGGTCTCTGGTGTGCTGTGATCGCTCCCCATCAGCTGAGCAGCTCTGTTTTGTTGCTTCTTTATGCTCTTTCCTTCTCTTTGGTTTATTTTATAGCTGCCAAATCAGAGGGGAGAGAGGAACACACACGATAATCATCTAAATACTGGCATAGCTGGGATGTGGGGAAAACCAAAGAACTGCTGTACCCCAGAATGAGCTAAATTAATGAACACCACCATTATCAGATGAATAACATTTCTCAAAAAACAGCCTCTCTGTGCCTGACCTTTCAGCCTTCATCCTCAAAGGAGAGCTATAGCCTAACTTCAAAAGATGAGCATGGGAACTAAAAGTCCTTAACAATCTGATACACTATAAAAAAAATAGGGGGAAAATAAGATTTTATTGGGCAATTTCTCCTTGTTATTTCTCAGTTTCTCCAGATTCGATGGTGCCAGCTACATACTTCTTTTGAATGTTCTCATTGATTAACAACAAAATCTTTGCAATAATCTCACAGGCAGTTTTCTAATCTTGAAGTTTTCTACTTGTTTTCAGATACTTGTTTGCCTGAAAACTTGGTTATTTAGGGCTCTCCCCACAGATATATCCCATCTTCTGTTCAAAGATAATTCTCTCTTGAAGTTTTGTTTCACCTTGATCTGTCAATGGCTATAAATATACCCTCATCATGTGTAACTTAAGGTGTCTAATTTAGGTGTCCAAGTTTCTTTCTTGGCTGTTGTAGGCAGGCAATTTTCTTCTCTGCAGAGTGGTCAGGAGTGCCTAAGATGGCAAACTATTTTTCTTGGTGGCTTATTTTGTACGGTACCTGCCAAACTAAGATCATATTCCCTGACTAGAAATGGCAATAAAAACAAGAAACAGCAAAATATACTGTGAGGAACAAATTTTGCTTCAGTCCTGTAGAATTGCATTTTGCAGAGAGCTGAGTCCAGGCTTTTCAGCTGGAGAAAGGATAGATGACAGCCCTTTGAGGAGTGAGCATGGCATGGGGGAGTGGGCCCCATCCTTCATCCTGCTGGCCAAATGCAAAGCCCAGTACTTCACGTCTTAGTCTGTGTCTAACCCTGTAGGCATCTTTTTAAGAGGGCAAAGTAGTCCAGAGAGGAAAACAGATTCCTTTGAGAGTGGAGATTTCACTTGATGTTTTTCTTAAGTAGAACAGGACTGATTAAGGTGGACTCAAGGGCAAAATGTGCATCCCTGCCCTGATGGCAGGAGCACAGCTCTGTAGGAGTGTAGGGGCAGCTGCCACTATCAGGCCCAGGGTGCACTGCCAGCCTTTTGATCTAAAATAATCCTCAGGCACGTGCAAAAAGTAGAACTTTTTTGTGTGTTAGTAGAACTAATTGTGTGTGAAATAGCCCCCAGTCTCCAGCTGTTGAGATAGCAAATAGAAGTTGGGGGGTTTTTATGTTGGTTTTGTTGTCGGTTGGTTGGGTTTTTTGTTATTTCTGGAGAACTTTGGATGTATCTGATAGTTAGGGAAGGTGGGAACATTACATTCTGACAGTGAGTGTACCTTGACCACCACATGTGGAGTTACTGCTTTTAGCTTCTTGTGTGAGGACTTTGTATCTTTTGGTGCCTTTTTCTGCTACTGAGCACTTTGGGAACTGCTGCCAGACTGGTTTGTATCTCCATTTGTTTCCATGGCCCTATCACATCTGAATACCATAATCCCAAGCATTATATATGGCAGACTTTAAATTTCTGAATAATTAAGCAGCATGAATGCTGCTTTCATTTGCACTGGCAGGTGATTAATTGCAGAAATTCTGAGTTCTGTCCTGAAGCTGGGATTTTTACAGGATCGAAAATTTCGGAAGGTATCAGGGAGTAAGAAAACTGACAATTAGGAAATAATTGAAGAAAAAGGCTGCATTTTCAGTCAGTGATTGTAAAAGCTGAGCATGAGCATGTCAGGATAATGCTCACAGGAATTTTTTTTGCTAGTATTATTTGTTGCCTAATTTTTCTGAGCTGGTCGCCGTCTGTTAGGGAGGCACCTGTTAGGAAGGATGGTATAGACAGAAAAGGATGGTGAACCCACCCCTACAAATGAGCAGCTTAGTTTGTGCATATTCACATCTAACAGAGCAATGCTGTTGTCATATTCTATAAAGAAAAGTTTTGTGAGCATTTAGTAGGCGATGAGTGCATTTATTATGCATTAGCATGGGAGAGGTCTGAAAGAGAAACAGCTCTCCTGGGTGCTGTTACAAACCATCTCCTGAGTAACACACAGGATTTATCGAAGAGTATGAGACTGGAAATGTCTTCACATATATATTTGGAGCAAAATGAAAGTTCTACTGCATGTTGCTCCCTCAATTAAAACCAAATCTGCTGCAGGGGCCAGGAGATGCAGATTCTTTGGGGCAGAAACATACCGAGGGGTCGGTTTTGTGAAGTCTCAGTTGTTATGTGGGCCCTGCTACTAGAGTCACACTGGTTCTGTTGTGGCATCTTACAGTGAAAACATGCTGGATACACATAATGAAAAAGCAATGCAAGGAAACTTTTGATAGATAATAAAGGTTTGTAACTTTTTCCAACCCATAAATCTACCTCTAATGCTGTTGCTAAAATTTTATGTGCTACCTTCCCATGCTCTTCAATCTATGGCATTGCCTCAGCAGAAAAGGTTATGACCAACAGCTTTAAATGACCAAAAACTGTATGATGAGGGATGAGCAAGCTGTGCTGAGGTGCCTCAGTGCAGTGAACCTCCTCTTGTGTCAGCAGCTTGTGGAGGGATATACCCTTCTTTGGATTTTTCAGTAGCATATACCTTGCTTTTTATTAAACCAGAGGGACTCCTGATGGAAATTGCGAACTCCCAGGCATGCTTTCCTAGTCTGGTCACATCAGATACGGGTTGTGCCTGTGCAGCTTGTAGGGAAGCAAAGCTTGGAGTGAGCAAAATGCCCTACTTGAAGTTATTCTTCAGATCACTTCTTGCAGACATTTTCCTGTGGGAGGATGACAAAACATTTGAATTTGTGCAGTTTAACAACCAGACATTTTATTTTGTGCCTAAATCTGACTCCAGATCCCTTTTTAAAAAGCATCAGTTGAAAATTTCTGTCAAAATTTGCTACATTATTTTGCATTCCTGTTATCCTAAGAAGGAAAATCTCTACCAAATGCCTGACAAAGAAGAGTTGTTTGGCATGTGGAGCACTCTTGTTTGGCTTGTTGCAGGGGGCACACAAGTTATCAGGCATCTGTTATTCTGGTCCTGTGAGCTCTTATTTCTCCATCTTATCTCCATTAACTTAGTGCTTTTCCTGCAGAGGTTCTATAACATTTGTAGGCTCATGAAGATTAATGACACCACCCTCCCGAGAGTGTCTGGGGACTACACAGACTCCTACACAGCTCCAGCAACCTCTGCTTGTTCTTTTCCTTCTGAATTCTCACTTCACTTTGTATGCTCCCTCTTACCTTTTAATTTGTCTGCTTTTTGACCCTCTGTCCCTTCTGTTTGGATAACAGCTACTCCAACTTTTCCCCAGCTTTCTAATTCCTTTCTTCTTTCCACCCTTCAACTCTCCACATCGCCTTTGTTATCTCCATCGGCTTACAGTGTTTCCCTGTTGATCTGTGCAACCATTTCCATTTGCAGTCAGATGAAGCATTCCCAAACTCCGACTGTCACTTTGAACCCCTGTTGCAGGCTCGTGGGGGGTGGGCTGCTCTGGGGATGTATCACACGCAGAGGAGGGAAATGCAGGCTCTGTCTCATGATCAATGGATGGAGGCAGGAGAGCACACTCTTGCTCCAGGCACAGAACTTGGTAGTGTATTCGCTTTCTTGCTCAAATGTTTCCAGCTATCGTTTTTGTGTATTAACATATTTTAATAGTACCCAAAAACTTTGTGATGCATTAACAAATGCAAATGATGGGATTGAATGTCAGGTTGTTTAAAATATATATGCAACAGAAAAGAGAGATGAACAGAAATAATGAGAGTGCATTTCACACATCCCCTATGTTCCAGGCTTAAAGCATAACTTTTTGAGGCTGCAAGTCTCAAATCATGAGAAGCATAAGAAGCAGCAGAGGGATCTTGTCTCATGTTTTTGGAGTTTCTATACCAATCATTCATAAAACAGTTTTGATAGCTTTAGGTAATTTCTGTTCAACAACTTGTTATCAAACAAACAAAATGTCTGTTCCAGCAACCAGCAAATGCAATTGCAGTGAGTAGACCTGTAGGAAGTCTCCACTGTAAGATACTTGATAGTTCCTCATGAAATGATTCAGATTTTTTTCCTTCTAATACTCTTACAGCTGGAAGTCATAGAAAAGAAACAGTGGATGAGGACAGCCTGCATCTGCTCCAACAGAAATTCTTTTCAATATCATCCATGAATAGTCAATACATTGATAAACATATTGGTAGGCAGTGGCATGCTAGTGAAGTAATAAAAATGGTGCAGGAAAATCAAATTGCAAACTAAAAAAGCACAAGCAGATTACTTGGGAAAAATCAACGTTTCCAGTCTCTAAAGTGTATACACATCAAGCCTCTAAGTATCAGAAGATATAATTAAAAGACATGATTGCCTTTAAAGTCAACCTAGTCTCAAAACATGAGTTTAAGATACCATGGAGAGAAATAAAACACAGAAAAGTGTATTTTTTCAAACACAAAATAGGAACCCTCTGCATCCCCAAAATGGTGATTGTTTTACAAACTCTGTGTCCGTGCTTCTAAATACCTGTGTGCATTTGATTGGACATAGAGGTTTTACAGCCAGAGAGATCTCTAATATCTAATCTGAAAACAGGTCTGGTCTGAGAGACAAGAGACCAAGCAGATTTTGCTGCTGGCTGCTTTTTGACAATCATTTCAATATATATAGTGGGAAATATTCTAGTAAAACTACATTTTGTTGGAATATATCATTTTACTGATTTATTTCAATCTATTCAACTTATTCATTTATTCACAGTGTTAGGAGAAAAGAAATTGTGTTTAAGGAGGGGGAGAGGAGAAAGAGGACCAGTTTGAAGCAGATCAGGTGGTTCAAACTGGACAGCTGTTACACAAAAGTAATTGCTCAGAGACGTGCCAGAACCTATGATTAACTTTTGGGGGATTAAACCATCCTCATGACAACAAAATCCTGAGGCTGGCATGTAGGGGGTTATTTGTTTAAAGGATAATAACAGTAAGCAGAAAGTCTCCTCTGCACAAGTTGTCAGGCTGCACCACTGTCTGGTGTCACAATGTGAGCAGAGGCTCTTGGGGGTGCTTTGCTCTGCTGTCCTTATTGCCAGGTTAAAATGGGCTTTCCTGAAGTGTGTCAACTAAAAATAAAGCTAAACAACTTCTGCTAAATAAGCAGAATGTTTCCTTAGGCTGAGGAGTAGTTATAATTGGGTTTTTTCCACCATTTATGCTCTTTAGTTAAATGGCCATCAAGCAGTTTATGTCTTCTTGCCATTGAATTAGGTGGCAGAGTTGTCCAGTTTGAAATGTGACTACAATAAATCGGTTTCTTTTCAAGAGCCAAGCTATGGGATGAGAGTATTAAAGTGCCATGTGGAGTGTTTTAAGAAGCATTTTAACCAGGCTGTAATCACATATCATTCTTCTATTCTTTTGCATGAAATAACTGCTCTAGATAGGCTGCTCAACTCCCTTCCTGAATTACAATGGCAGGAGAGAGTTGTTTACTACTCCCAGCTCTAAAGCTTTCCTGCTGCATGGGGGCTGATTGGTGTTTATGGCTGTTTGCAGAAGGGCTATTTAATCAAATAAAACAGACCTCATTCCCACTGAATGTAAGAGAGGGAGAGATATCAATCCCAGAGGCTGTATCAAGATGGGTGTAAAACACAATGCATCTGTAATGAAAAACCCAGTAGATAAGCAGCTGTGTTATAAAAGTCTGTAAGGATTCTGGTCATAGCATCAATCAAAGGGTAGAAGATTGTGTTGTTTTATCTCTCTGACCTCAGAGCAGGATTTCCTTGTAATGCAGACATGGTTTAACCCCAGCTGGCACTGCAGGCCCACGTGGCCACTTTGTCACTTCCCTTCATTTCAGGATGGGGGAAAGAATCAGCAGAATCAAAGTGAGAAAACTCATGGCTTGGGATAAAGACAGTTTAATAAGTAAAGAGAAAGCCACACAAGCAATCAGCCCCTTCCCTCAGGCAGGCAGGTGTTCAGCCATCCCCAGGAAAGCGGGGTTCATGTGTAAGAGGTAGTTGGGAAGGCAAACACCATCACTCTGAATGTTCCCCCTTCTTTCCCCAGCTCTAGATGCCCGGCATGATGTCACATGGTGTGGGATATCCTCGGGCCAGCTGCACCAACTGTGCCCCCTCCCAACTCTTTGTACACCCCCATCCTCCTCGCTGGTGGGTGATGGGAGGAGCAGAAAAGGCCTTGACAACTGTGTAAGCTCTGTTCAGAATTATGAGAACATCCCTGTGCTATTGGCACTGTTAGCAGCACAAATCCAAAACATAGCCCACACATAGCCCTAGCTACTATGAAGAAAATAAACCATCCCAGTCAAAACAAAGACAAATACTTTTCTAGCAAGAATTCTCACCCTGTAAGTAAACAAATCTCATAGGACGTGGCCCCTACCCGTTAGCGAGTCTTGCCCTGACTCTTCTCTTACACAAATTCCAAGGGAACCTCTAAATTTCTTTTCAATCTTCCCTTCAGTCCTGATTGTAGTTCTTTAATACTCTGTCTTATAAGACATTGATGGCCAGAACATGTCTTGTGATAGGTCCAAGGTACTGCAACATAACTTGCATAACCTGGTCGAAAATGGTCTGAATTTGTTACCTCTGGAAGACACCGAAAGCAATACATGGTATCCTCCAACGTGGAGAAATGGCATGGCCTTGCTTTCTAAACTGCATGTGGTCAGAAAAAATGTGACAAACCCAAGTTTGAAAACCTTTGCATTTTATTTCACACCTCGAAGGAGTTCTGAGCATGATCGTGTTTTATGTGGCATTCAAGCATGCACTTGGAAGCTGCTGGACTGGGTCTCTCAATGGGCACAAGTACCCTGTCACCTCATTCATGGCTTTTCACTGAGAATTGGTACGAGAGGACACCAGTCTGCTCATCCCTCGTAGAAGGGGGCCCACAGTTTTGCATGCTCAAAAGCAGAATTTAGCATGAAAAATATTAGGTGGTTATCAGCAGCAGTATCTTCAGGATCAAAATTCTGGCCTCCAGTGCTAAAATTTTGCCCAAGTCATGTCTTTACGCTCAAGTTGTTCTGTGAATCTCTTGGAGTCCAAATGTTGTGTTTCACAGCATAGTCAGGAGGCAACACTCCACAATGTAGGTGCACATTGGGCAGATGGAAACAGCAAAAGCAGGAATGTTTCCTCACAAAGGGAAAATGTGAGCATTGGTTAATGAATGTTTGCAAAGTGCTTCCAGTCCTTCAGATTAAGTTATTATTAAACTGAACATCTTTGATTATGCTATGGCCATGCTGAAAGCTAAATGAAGGAGCTGGTTTCCTTTAAACAGCCTCATATTCTTGATTAGAATAATCATTAAATCGTGTGAGATCTAACAAAGTGAGCAGCAGATGGAACACAGCAAAGACAGCAGAAAAATACGAGATTTCAGAAGAGAATCAAACTAGGCAAATCCCAGAAGTAATTCAAAAGAGCTCACACCAAAATTCTGGCTAATGTAATGATGTATAGCATATGCTTGTGAATTACAACAGTTGTGGAAAATACTCAGGGTAGTATTTTGTCTTTTGATAGATGCCAATAGCAATCATGAGTTAGAGAATTGTACTTCTGAATACGTCCTCTCATGTGCAGTGTTGAGAGTCTTCCCACCTTTTTAGACACTTTAGTGATTTTGAAAAATTTAAATGAAGTTTAGTGGAGTGGAAATATCAGCCAAGCATGTAGCTAAAGATCACGTAAATTTTTTGTATCTGATGGATTTTACTATGCTTCTTGCTGTACCTCTCTCTTCACAAACTAGCGTCCTGCTTTTCAAGATCTTGAGTTGTCCAATTCAGCCTCTAATCAGCTGGCCTCTGCACCTTTCTCAAACATCCCATCAAAGGTTTTCTCTGTCTTTCTACCATACCCTTTCTCATATCTTCAAAGTTAATTTCTCCCTCTATCCAACATGAAAAATTTTCAGCTCTAATTTGGCATCCATTGAAAACAGTCAGTGGTGGACTTGAGCTCAATTTGTATTTCCATCCACCAACTGGAAGCTGACTTGGCTGCTGCAAACCTCGGAAACAGAGTCACAAAGGAGAAATCTCATGACAACAAAAATTATTTAACATAACATTATATCACATCCAGATCCATTCCTGGCTGAAGGAAGACAAATCACAACCAAATAACAGAGGAGCTTACAGAAGGTTTGTTTTGAATTTCTTTGTAATAGTAGTCCAAGGCCTGGTGGAGTTTATTCAGTCCCCATAGAGTTTCACATGGTACACTTTAGGACCGATACTGCATTAAATTGTACTGTATCCTTTCAGGACTTCTATATGCACACTTTCTGTACAGCTTTCAGTTTATTTTAGTTATTACTGCTCCATAAAATTTTTAAACTATGAGGAATTTCTAGCACCCCATGTCAAGTCTTGCATAAATTGCAGTTTTGATCTCACCTTTATCATGTTATTCTCAATTGGTAGATTTTTTAACCTTTTTTGTTATGCTAGTTTTGATTTCACCTTTATCATGTTATTCTCAATTGGTAGATTTCTTTATTTTTTTTATTATGCTGTTGTCATATTTTTACAGTTTGTGATTTATCTCATTCATTCAGCTCATACATTGCTAGACCTAAGCTGTGGTGTGTGTACCACATAGGTACAGAGTAAGCCCACTGAGCTGGCTGTTAGTTATTCACTAGCTGCCAAATGTAGATGCCTGTTTTGGGCCTCAGATTCCCATTGCACTTTCATTATTCAGCTCTAAATAATTTGAAATATGACAAAAAGGAATAAACACAATTCAAGAGAAACTTTAAAAGAGACAAGAGAAAATATTATTGTGGTTTTATCTTCTTCAGCTACAATATAATATGCTCCTCATAGATATGTCATCCACAAGATAAAGGGGATATATTTTATGGCATTCTTTTTACTCTGCTTTCTTATATACATCTTGCAAATTAGTTTTTTCTAAAATTTAACATGAACGATGTAGCAACAATGACACTCTATTGGACATGACATAGATGTCCATTTGCAGGAATTGTGTTTTCCCTTTATGTCTCAAGGGATGATATTTTCAGAAGAAGAGCCCGTGTGTGCAGTACAATGTTTTAATAGAGCTGCACACAGAAAGGAGCTGTATCTGCATGCAGAGCACTGCACAGCTGCAGGGCTGGGTATACAGATGCAGGCATGCAGCTGCTTTTCCTGAAAACTTGGTCAGACACTTACCACCAGTGTGTCAGAAGCTCTCTAGCATCCTTTACTGTGCCTTAACAAGTGATGAAAAAAATTGTGTTCATCGTTTTCCATTTAAAAAACCGTGCTGAAGGAACAGGGAGCATGCCAATAATATAGAACTGGGCAAGTAGATTATTATTTTTCTGCCGTGCAGTCCATTAAGTCTTTTCTCCACCCTTGCCACTGTGCTGGCAGCTCTCGTGTTCCTGTGCAATGCAGTACCTAATTTTTTGAAACTGCAGTTTTTCCCTGCGTTTAGTATGTATGTGTCCAACACACTGTCTTTCTCATGGGAGAATCCTGTAAGAGAAGTTATTTTTAAGTTAGGTTGTGATATACATGTAACTAGCGAGCGACAGCAGTATAAATAGTTGTTTTTTACATAGACATAGTCCAACCTGTTTGTCAGTGAAATCAATAAAACATTGATAAGAAGACATTTCCTAACGAGGTGGTGACCTTTTTGAAGCCATGCCCCCACAGATGCTGGGTGATACCAGCTACACATTGGATGAAGTGCTAAAATATCAAGTTCATGATTTTATGATGCTATTGCATGTGTTTTTCAATTTCCTTTCCCATAGTTCAATGCTAACTAATTAAATTATTTCCTTCACTCACATAAGATGTTTACTGGTGTATATGATATTTCATTCACTCAAGTAAGATGTTTACTGGTGTACATGATTAGCTGGACACTTAGCTGTCCACACTGCATGCACAAATAACCTGATTTGCAAGTGCATTGTTCAACTGAGAAAATCTCAGTTGAAGTTCCTAATTCTAGCTGAAATGTTGCTTCATTTTAAAATGGCAAATAACCTCTGATTACGTTGCATCTCCATGATGAATTTTTTTTCTCCTTCATAGGTACTTTACTTTTCTCATCACTTATCTCAAAAATACCTTGGCTGCCATTTTTATTAATGTTGTAGGACTAGAACAAGTAGTTGATTTTAGCCCCTTTTTATTCTATTTGTATACCCAGTGACATGGGGTATACACATCAAATTTAAATTAAGAAAATAATTAAGACTGGGTGACTAACTGTAATGTATGTTTACCAAAGAACTATCCTTGTTTATGATATATTTTGTCCAAGTTTGAATCTGACAAGCTTAGGCAACATATAAAGAGACATAAGTTTCCATGATTTATTGTACTTTCAGGAAATCAAGAATGGAACAGGAAACACAATTGCTTATTGTTTATATTTATACATATTTAGATTTTTATCAGATGTCTAAAGACATGGCTCAAGCAAACCAGAGTGAATTATCATTAGGGATTTATTCACTGGAATATAATCATAATTGAAAGTGAAACTGCAAGGAAGGAGGTATTTTTATAAAATATTGTGTAGCTTCAAAAGCACTAAAATTGTCAACATGTTATCATAGGGTATTCTCATATTCAACTGTGACTTCTTTTTTATAAAAATGGTTTTATTTCATTTTGATATGTTAATCCATTGCAGGGAAAGTAATTTGGATTGAAGTCAACTTTTTGGAATAAAATATTCTCCAGTTTGGAATTTATTTTTTTTTTTACTGCTTTTGGTCCCAAAATTTGTGATATTTTTCCTGAATTCAAAATCATGAAATTCCTTGTGCGGGAAGATAACTAATTTCTGTCCAGCTCAATCTAATTCTTTCACCAAGCAAAAGTTCCATGTTTAACATTACATCTTTGAACATGTTCAAGTGTCTTAACAGGAATTTCTGTTGATTCCAGTTTCAGGAAAAAGAAAGGGTTAAAAAATCTTTCATGAAAAATACTGGTCCTGAATGACTCCTCAATCACAAGTGATTGTTTCCCAGTGATTTATTTATTTTCAGTTGATATTTGGCAGCTGTTTCTCAGTTCTGTCATGTATAACTGATTTCTGGCACCTGAGCTATGGTGTGGGCAGGTCAGGATGAATTAGAAGCAAATAAAAGGGAAGTGTGTGACTTGCACTTCATTTGTGAGTTACTAAGGTGTGCCAAGTGAATATTACAGCCCTGGATAAGTGGAAATGTCTGTGGCCAGAGATGAACTGTTCTGTGTACGTTTGAAGGCAAAGGCTGTAAGTATTTCACTCTGTCAAGATGCAAAAGCCCAGGTATCACCTGAAATTAGAGTCGCAGTAAACATTAAATCCCTGGATGGCTATGGAGAGTGCTCAGGAGCTCTTGCACTGGTTTGGGTGCTTTCTGAACTTGAAACTCCTTCCGGACACTGCTTACATCTTTATTTAACTCTGCACATAGAGAATTTGGGTGCCTGCTCTTTTACCTGGCCTTGCTGTTTCTGGAAACCCTGGCTGTGCATTGTGAGTGACTCCAGCAGCATTCTTTGTATTCACTGTTTTGTGTGGGTGGTTTGACTTCCTAGTTTGTGACTGCAGGCTGGCTGCAGGCAGGGCAGCAGAGACAGGAGCTAGCTTCAAGACTCACAAGGGCTTTATGTGACAAGTTGTTCTGTTGTGTCACCTTTTCAGTTGTCTGCATGGTAATAGCAAGAAGGCAGCCTGAACTGAGTGAAAAATGTGACTGTACTGGTCTTCTCCCTACCACAGCTCCTGATGTCTTCCATGGGTCCTAAACTTCTAAAGAAAGAGAAAACCTTCATATCTCAAATCTGTAATGTTCTATTGTCCTGTGGGTTCGAAACACCTTCTTGCAAGAATGAAAATGCATTTAGCAGTGGGGTCTCCAAAGACCTGACAAGCCAGTGACCAGGGATGCTGTGGTGGCATTAAGAACCAGGCTGTGCTTCAGCCTGAACTGACAGTCTTCTGAAAGAAAGGCTTAGAGACACTCTATGGCAGCCTTTATTGAGCCCTCAGGGAAAGGGGATGCCAAGTGTTGCTGAAAGGTAGCAACCTGAAGGGGTGGGGACAAATCTCAGTTTCCCTCTTTCCATGGCCACATGACCTGCTCCACTAAGGGGGAAGATTCACTGCCAGAGAAGTGGTTTCATGCAAGTTTTCCAAAGGAAGGGGAGGCTCTTGAGGCAACCAAAGTCTGTCTACAAGAAAACTGATGTGGAAGCACTGAGCTCCCACATACAGACATGTTCCTGCATGCACAAGCTTGTGCAGGTTGCCAGCAGTTAGTGCTTCCTGTCTCCTGCAGGTTAACAGAATGAGGGAAAACATGCAAAATTGCTGTGCAGTGTAATTTCAGAGAGGGGGAAAAAGAGGGGCTGGGAAGCTTTTCTTTTGAAGCTTTAAGATACTGTGTCTTGACCAAGTTGGCTCCTTTCCTATCTGGGCAGGAGATGCTTATCAAAAGGAGAAGAATACAATGGTTCCAAAGGAGATAGTTAAATTCTTCTGTGTGAGTAGTGGGGCATCTTGAATCCTGTTACCACTGGGAAAGTGGTCAGGGCTCATCTACAAGGAATATAAAAAACTGAAAGATAAGTCAGTTTCTTTAAAATAAGTTTCTAAAATGAAAGTATTATTTCAAATGAGCTTTTGCTGAAGAATTTTTCAGTGTCACTGGTAGTTTTGCAAAGATTTTTCTGGTGGTTAAAGTTCTTTTTCAACTGATGAATGGTTTTGATGAGTAGTTTTTTGACTTTTAATGATTTTTCTCTCCTTGCAGTTGGTATTCAGTAAGCATGTCTTTGAAAAAGGGATCTGCCTAAGAATTACAGTTAGGCTTCTATTCTAAAGAAGAGGGACAAGAACCCTTCAGTGAGCATTGTACTGGATTGATTTAATATAAAAACAAATGCTTTTCTATATTCACCTCTTCTCTTTAACTTCTTCATGGTACTTTAATCCACAAATTATTTTTTACCTAAATGAAGGGTATTGACCCATTTCCTCATTTAAATGTTCTTTTATTGAGAATTAACTGTCACAAAAATATTAATTTATCGGAAGAGGGGAATCACTTTAGCAACGTTTGGTTTAAATTTGCCTCGCTATTGAGGCTGCCACTTGGTTACCACAGATCTAATTTTCTGAAGTGCTTTCATATAATTTCTGCATATGACCTTCACTAGTGATACTCTTAAAATAGTGTGCATTGCTATCTGCAGGACTTAGTTGTCAAAAAAAAAGTGAGAAGCTAGCATAATAAAAAAAATACTGCTTCCTTACCTTTCAAAGGCCTGCTTTGCTGAGATACATTTTTTTCTCCTGTGTCTCTTCCATCTTCCATTAATGTTTGCTGTAGCAAACCTGTGGTTCAGCTGCAGGTCAGTGATCAGCATGATCTGCCGGTTTTTTAGTGCTTTGCTGTGATCACCTGAAGAAGAAGCTGGCTCTGTTCTCCCACCACCCTCAGAAATGTACCTTCAATTGGCCTCCACTGTTTTGCTCTGCTTGTTTTTTGCTTTCTTGTTAACTTACAAGATACCTTTAATTACAGTGGCAAAATGTGAAGGCACTGAGCACTGGGAGAGTTCTGACACTGTGGTGCCCCCTCATTACAGAGCTCTCATACCTGAGTAATTCTTATTCTGGATGAATTATAAGGTCTGCCCAGTGGAACAAATGAACATGAGGCTTTTCTCAAGAAATTGATGGCAGGTTGCATATGACAAATTAACGCTTTTCCTGATTAAGTTTTATGTTTAATAGACATGCCACTCAAGCTGATGTGGCACTGTAATTAAAGATAAGCTTCATTCTGAAGAGAAGGTGAGGCTGGGATTTCTAACCTCTTCTTTCTTCCCCTAGGCTTCCAGGTGTTTCATTTTCCTGCTCCTGTTTGCTTGTGGGCTCAATGATGCTTTTAGAAACTATTCCACAGTTTTCTGTTTGAATAAGTACAAAGTACAAACATTTCAATGTTTTTCAAATAGTGGCCCTTGAATTTAAATATAGACCCTGTAAAATTACATATTAAAGATGGTGATAGTAGTAGCTGGTTGTCTTGATGACTGACTAGAGTTTTACATGTATACAAACATGTATATATGCATGAATTTTTATTCTGTGCTCTAACACCACCATAGAAATCCAGCTTCTGTCTTGCACTGCAGAGGGCTGTCAGTCAGATTCAGATTCCCTGATTGCATGACTGCATTTCACTCTGAAGTTACGCAGATCAGCCACACATGCTGTCCTGCAACAGTGTGGGGCAAGAAATGCCAAAATTGTATTTGGATGTATGGAAAGATTGGTTTGCTTTTGTAAATCAGTGGGGTCTATTCAACAAAGCTGAAATGTAAAGTTTTACTTCACTGGGATCCAAATAGAAGTCAGATAGATATGTGCCCTTTGTGAACAAGACCAAGACTTGAAACCTTGGTCCCCATAGGAAAACAAATTAGCAAATAAGAATTTCTCTGAAGGCAGATCTGACTTCTTCTGGAGTCTGATAAATAGCAACTTCATTGGCCTCTTGCAAGAGGATTATGGTAGGTGTTTCCATTCTCTTATGCTGAAAAAAACCCTCTCTTGTGAATGCCATCTAGCTGTTTGCCAACATCTGACAATCTGAAAACCTAGATTTAGGCTTCCACCTCAGATTTCATCTTTTCCTTTCCCCATTTTGGAGTACAATGTCCACATTACCTATACCAGCTCTTGCTCATCTATTTGCAAATGTTCATTCAGTTTTCTCCCCTCTCTTTCATTCCTTGTGTAATAGTAGCCTTGGCCAGGCTGTTTTGTAGAGAGGAGCACAGTCCTCTCCAGGCTGTAGCTGCTGCACACTTGCTGAACATGGCAAGAGTGTATCAAAAATTTGAATTATGTATTTATATGCCAAAGTCTCAGCTCCACACTGATGGACATAGGTCTAGCTAGCAGCGCTGGATGGTGTTTTTTCCTCTCCGTAGTCATTGCAGTGGAATGGCCCGTTTTGGAGAACAGGACCCTCAAAGTGCTGTAGGGAGCACGTAATTAATCAGCGTCCTTGATTGGGTTTAGGTCAGAGCTGGAGCTGCTGCTGTTATGCTGTGGAGGAGTCTGCTTCTGTTTTTGGTTAAAATACAACAAATACTACAGCTGACAACTTCATAGGCAGGGAAGGGTGTTCGGCAGTTGGCACCTGACTGATAATGGAAAGGAATAGAAAATGCACCACCACTGTGTCTCAGGGGGGTAGGCACAGGGTGTTCAGAAAATGGGCTTCATCAGCATTATCTAATAATTTTCAGATGTTCTTCTAGAAAATTAATATCATTTTAATCATTGTAAACTTAGAGTTTGTTTGCCTTAGGAGTTCCATTGTTTTTATAACAGTTAACACATTTTATGTACAATGAAATATTTAAAAGAGGTCTGCAGGAAAAATAGCTGCCAGTTCTTTTGAACCTGCAATCTATTGTGTAATTTTTTTTCTTTCATGAGGATTCTTTGTATTTCTCTATTTTTATAGAGGAATTCAAAATACAGAAAAGATATTTTCAGCAATTTGCCGCGCTTGGTTGTTGCTTACTTACAATTATATTTTCTGAAATTCAATATTTGCTAGACCTAGAAATGTGCTTTTAGAATGCCAGAGTGGTATACAAATACATTATTCAACTTATTCTGCATGAGCAGGTTAGCTGTAACAAGAAATACTATCCACATCCCTCTTGGCATAAAATATGTGCATGTGCAACTGTGTAATGGCTTTAAATGTTTTCCTCTTATAACTCAACGGGTTTTTGGCGGAATTATCCAGGATAAATTTTAGCTAATATCTACAGACAGGGCTTCAGCAAAGAAAAATTTTTTAAGTGTTCAGTGATAGAAATATAGAAATAGTTTCAACATCTATGTGCTGATAACTCCTGTTCTGTGTAACAACCCTTTTCACAGTAACTCCTTTGGAACTGCTCACAGAACCATGAAGTCAAGTCAAACATTTCTGTGTGGTACCACACCTCCCAGTTTCACCTAATGACCACCTTAGTGCATGAGTTCAAAACACCCTGATGACCAACTAACAGTTTCAATTTTGCCTGGTTTTGTTTTTTGGGGTTTTTTTTCCCTGTGACAATAGATATCAGATACTCAAAGTCTTTCCAGCCTCTGCCATGGTGACAGGTGGGAGGCCACAGGGAAGGGGAGTGAAGTGTCAGTTCTTCATGCCCTGGTGGACTGGAGAGCTGGAGTTGCTGCAGAATGATAAGGTGCTGCCCTCCTACAAATGCCTCCCCGGCGATCCAGGGCTGTGTGGCCATGTGTGAACAGCATCCAGATCTGCCACCATCCTGAAATGTTGTGCTCTCCACACAAAAGACCAGTATAATGATGAGGAAAGGTAGAATTAGGGATGCAGTTCTTCTGCGAATAGCGAGCTACCTGTGTTACAAGGATCCCTTTTTTTTTCCCCAAGGAGATTCTGCTTTCATTTAACTCCCATAATTGGCTGAATTTAAGATCCTTAACTTTTTCTCATAATACAGAGCTGGAATTTTTGTTGTTGATTTTGGGGCCCAAAGTAGAAGTCTTCTGAATAGCTATTGAAGAGCTGCAAAATATGTGCTTCCCATGGTAAGAGGGAGAGAGAGAGAGAAGGATACAAGTGTTTAATTGACATTTTGTTCTGAAGTTCCCTTGTCCTTTTACAGAGAGAATCATCTCCTCTTTCCATAGTGTAGGCACAAATCTGTGAAATATCTGCAGTGTTCATGTTATGCTATATTCTAGCAAAATTTTATTCTTAGTCCTTTAAGCTAAAACCAGACTGGAGCTGTGTGAAAGATCCCTGGGCAAGGAGTTCAGACTGATTCTCAGAAGAAGAGTATGCTAAAAGGGAAATCCTATAGCTCCAGAGCTGGCAGATAACTGATTCTCCCTTAGTGAAACAGGTGTTTCTCCCATGCATAAAAATTAAGAATTGGAGACAGTTCAAAAGTAGTGTCACTGCTGAACTGATAGATTTGCAAGGAGAGATTAAAGAAAGCTATATGCAGCTCAGCCAAGTAACAGAAAGATCCATCAATAATTGAAAGGTGTCAGCCTCAAAGTGTGAATGAGTATTTAGAATGGCAGAGCAAAAATACCTAGGAATGACATAAGGATATATGTATTTAAAAGAAATTAGCTAGTAAGAATAAATACACTGAATAGCAAAGAAAAATGTTAGACCAAGAAGTATTTCTCTAAAGAGGGGGATTGGAAGCATGACAGTTACAACTTAGATTTGCTCCATGGCTTTGAATTCCTCGAATTTGTAAGTGAATAGGGCAAAAATGCTAAAAAGTATGTATTTTAATGCATGGAGCAATCATGTGTTGAAGGTAGGTGATGGGAATGATCCCTTCTGGTTCTTCAATCTCTTTTGTGCCCCATGCACTTTAACTGAGGCTCACTGAGATCTTATCTATGAAAAGTAATATCTTCGTGGGAACCTGAACTATGATGATATTAGCTCTGCTCTGAGGATCTTATATATACCACTTCATCACAGATATTATTGACAGTAAGTGCTTTTACCACTTTTATATATTCTCTTTGTGAGTTGTTTTACAGCAAGGCAGCTAAATCAAGAGAATTTTTCCTGACCAGCTGAGCAGCTGGTGAGTCTCCTTACAAGCTCTTAGGTGAATTCAATGCACTAGGATGATAAAAAGGCGTGTTGGGACAAAAGCGAGTGTCAAAACATAACCCCCTGCTCTTTCCATCACCTCAAAGGTCATGTCCCACATGTAAAATTACTTGGGTTTTGAACCCCACTTTTCCTTAATTCTTTTGTTCAGAAAGTCCATCTGATCCTCTTCAGGATTCATTTCCCCACTTCTGATCCTCTGCTTTTGTCTCCTATTTCCCTCCCTTATTCTCTGCACATCATGATCCTTTTTCAGGCTGAGTCATTATCCTGTTAAATTCTCCTAGGAAGGGCTTTTTTCTCAGTCATGCTATTTCTTACTCAAGTGATCCCTGTAGGAAGATGAGAGCAATCCATGCTAGGAAGAGCTCTGTGAGTGGCAGTACCTATAGGACAAGCATACAAGTTGTATTGTTTGTTAACTGCAAATTCTCTTCTATCCCTTATTCTCTGCCTGTTTAGGTAGACCTAAACCTCCACTGGGAGGAGAGAAAAAAACATTCTTGATAATTTCCAGAGCCTGAAGATTAAAACTGGCCCAGTCCTGTTNTGTGTGTGTGCACTTTGAAAAGAATTTTCTTTATCCTCCAAGTCCTGCGGAGTCCACAGATATGACTCCCTTTCTGCTCCAAAATCTGCACAAGTCCTCCCCCTGCCATGCCTACAGATGGAAATAGGAAATATTCCCTTGCCAGGCCTGCAGTAAAAAGGAATGTGTCCCAAATGCAATTGTTCCTTGTGCACTACATCTTGTGAGCAAGCAGACGGTGTGGCTTGCTTCAGTAACTTTTATATGTAAACAGTCTTTAAAAACATAATCTACATTGTCAAAGCCTAATCTAAATGATGTACTGACATTGCTTACTTTGATATGCTGACTTGGTTTTGAATTCTCTCTGGATTGCCTGGCCCCAGATGGCCTTTCTGTGTTTTGTTTACTTTTCACTTAGCTGTCACGTATTTATTCCCGTTAGATGTACAAAGTCAATGGATTCAGCCTAGTTTTATAGCTTAGTTGCCTAATACAGCACAGGGAAAAAGCTAAATGAAGCCAAGCAGAGGGGCAGGAAAAAAGCAGAGGGATTCTGCAGGTCTGACAGAGAGACCAAAAAAATAGAAAACCAGCAGAAGATCTGGGTCTGACAGAGCACCTAGAGATTGCTGTTTTTTCAGAAAAACATAAATTTATTGATTTTCATAGACTGAGTTTCTGTTTTTAAAGGCTTGATTCTGAGTTAATGCTTAAATTTTGTATGCATCACAGATATTTAAATTTTTAAAAAATCTGGATTTGTTTCAAATGCGAATGGATGGGGAAATGTTACTTCAAAAGCTTTTTCAGTGTAATGAGCTGGTTGGACTTATCTTAGTCGAACAGTTAAAATGGCTTACATGATCTTGTTCTGTGAAAGTCTTTGAAGATATGTGAAAATGCCTCATGCTGAGAAAAGTAATCCCGAAAAATCTACTTGGTGTGATCTTACCCACAGAACCCATAAGACAAATGGGTGTTTGTGAAGCCTATCAGAACTTGAAGCATGGCTGAAATGTGGACCATCCTGAATGGTGGTCTTCCCTCTGCATACCCATGCCTACCCTGCCAAGCTTCTCCCAATGGAAATACCTACCCTCCTCCAAATGGTCATTTTTACAACCCAAAGAAAAAACAGTGGGAGATTTCATGTGGAATTTAGTGTTGGGGGAAGGACCATGGTGTTTCCTTTGTTCCCTGAAAAGGGGCAGTCCATGTTTTTCTTCCATGGCACTGTGTCACTGATGGCACGTTGTTTTCAGGTCACATTTCTTCAATTTCAGCCGAGGTGCTCAGCCCAAACCCATCATGGTACCAGTTTCAGCTTCTTCTGATACACTGCCTTTGGTGCTGGCAGCAGTTGGGCACCCAAACTTCCCTTCCTTTAAAGAGCAGACTGTGCTGAAACCGCCCCATTTCCAGGTGCACTGACCTCTTTCTGGGCTTGGCAGTCCATAGTCTGAGCTTTTCCTGTGTTTGCCACAGGTGAAATATGGGAACTATGCCTTTGTGTGGGACGCGGCAGTGCTGGAGTACGTGGCCATCAACGATGCGGAGTGCTCCTTCTACACGGTGGGGAACACAGTCGCGGACAGAGGATACGGGATCGCCCTGCAGCACGGCAGCCCCTACCGAGACGTCTTCTCACAAAGGTAAGCCTCTGGAGCAGGAGGAGCAGGTACTGAGGGAAGGTTTCTCTCAGCTCTGGAGTCTTCTAATTTAATTTTTGGCGAAGGAAAAACATCTTGTATTTGCAATCCACTTTGTTTCTTGCGTACACATTCGTTTTCTCTGAGACATTGAATTATTCACTTTTCTAGAAACTGCATTGAAAACACTTTGTGTTGCTCTTATTTGAATTGTTCTTGTTTCTTTTGAAAAACATTAATGAGATAAACTCAACTTCATTAGCAGGAAAATGAGGAAAGAGTTGCTTCATTTGTTATAGAGAGTCAGCATAACCCTTTCTATTACAAGAGTTCTTTCTTAAAGAAAAAGAAAGTGAATTTGGACAGTGATGGGAAAATGAAATGGGATGAACAAGAGCATTTGATGTTTTGGTACCAAGACCCCCTATGCAAAAGCATAGGTGCTTTTCTCTGCTAATCAATCTTTTGGGCTATGAAAGTGACATCTCTAGAGATGCTACTGGTACTGTGTTTCTATTAGGATTGGAAATACTAAATTAATTGTATGTATTGTGCCTTCGCAGTATTTGTGCTTCACTTCGGTATTGATCCTAAATCAGGATGTGTGTGAAATGTAAAAAAAAAAAAACCCTACTAAAATTTTAAAAACTGTAATATCTGCAGTTTGGTGCTTAGGAGAAGATATGAGCTGGTCTCCTGATCTTTTTTTTCATTCTGTTTCTGGTCTCTCAGCCTGGTTTCTATTGGTTTGTGTTGTGTGTGAAGCAAAACTTTACAGTTGCTGCAATGGGATTTCTGTTGTGAGGCAGCCAGGTAAACATACAAAATCTGCTTAATTTGGGCTGTTGCCTTTGCCTTTGTCCAAAGACTGTGGTGGGGGAGAAAGTAGCCAGTAAGTAACACTGTGCAGATCCAGAGGAATCACATTCTGTTCATTCCTACTTCATGAACAGAGGAGACTCGGATTCTTTGAATCTGTTCCACTTTGGGAGTGATATTGCTGAATTTTGTGCTAATGTAGCAGCAACATAATAAAAAAATCATAGGATCAGCAAAAAAATTTAATTTTAATGAGACATGTATATGCTTTGTATATTAGAAAGAGTATCAGTGGAAAATATTTACCAAATACTGTAATACTCTCATATTCCAGCTGTGACTAGGCTGGGTCTGCTTGAAATCTCTGGCACTCTACTGTTCAAGGTCTCTATGCAAAACAAAGGAGTAGAATTCCCTCCTGTAACCTTTCAAAGAATTTCGTTCACTTGTTGAGAGTTCTCAGGTGCTTTTCAAGGTGTTAAGTCATTCTCTCCTTATCAACCTTATCCATGTGAGCTGGAGCACCAAATTTGGAAGATATTAGGGAATTTCACAGTCCGTGTCTTTGTAACTAAACACAGTGAAACGGCCAAGCGATGTGGCACGGCTCACACCCGAATTCTTCATGCCCACCACTGCTGCTCTGCAAGTCAAGGTGGAGGCATCTAAAGTGCCCCAGAGACTGCTCGTGACAGGGTTTATTACTGGGAATAGCTCTTGGCATAGGGGGAAAGTGGTTATGGCTGATTCTGGTGAGAGTTTCTTCTTGGTCGTGGTATTCATCATATGGAAAGGTTGGGTTACAGCTTCTCTGATACACTGCCTTCAGCGACTCCTGGATCATTGGTCTGTGCAGGCCTGACATTTCCAAGTACAATTCTATTTCATAAGAAAATTTTGGCTTTTCAGTGTATTATTGTATCTTGGAGCTATAGGAAAGCAGAAAGAAGCATAAAAATTTGCACATATATAGGTATTTTTATCTGAAGATCTTCAAAGCAATACTTAAATATTAGCATCTCTCAGGAAAGCAAATGCTATTTCCACTTAATGCTTAGGGAATCCATAGCATCAGGAGACTTAAATGAAATCCCAAGGTCATATGTTGTCCCCTGGTGGAATCAGGGATCATAGGCACCCATTTTTTGATTTCCTGCTAAAGTTGTCAGTGTTCAGGTATATGAAGAAAGGGATTATTTGTTAGATATCCAGGATGATCTGGATGGATATGCAGAACTTAGAACTGGTGAGAAAATAACTCATTGCATTAGCAGGAATAATGGCTGAACAGAGAAATTGGAATTTGCTTGGAGTGATATTACCTCCTGCAGAATTTAGGGAGCCTGAGAGATATATTCTGAAAATGTATGTGCTGCTGTGCTTATATTCTTATTTCTGTTTTATGAGAGCATATTATATAGCATTTCTAATCATGTCCATAAATATAAATTTACAGTTTAAAACAGTGAAAGGCCATATAAGAATAAACATATGAAAAAGAAATCAGGCTTACAAGATAGCTTACAAGGTCTTGTTCTTAACACCCTTCTCTACTGTTCCTTAAGTTTACATCCATGTAGTTTTCACACATCATCCTTACATTTCTTCCTAATGAAAAGGCTCAACAACCTTCAGCAGCTGCAGCCTGCATGCTAAATAGAGGGAGGAATAGATTCGTTGTATAGGATTAGCAAATGTTCACATGAATATTTCACATTTTTAATGCACCAGGGAACTGGTTTAAAATATATTGGCACTTCTTGATCTTTCCCAAAATAAATATATTTATATGAAAATACAGACCTTTTCTTTTAAGAAATTTCATATAAAGCCATAAACTGCACAGTGCTAAATCCCTAGGGTGCAGCTGTGAAAGGTCTGGCAAGCTTACAGGAGATTTTGTTCTCTGTGCAGGAAGCACAGGAATGCGTTTAAAGCTTTTCAGTACCTTTTCCAAACATTCAGGTGATTCCCAGAGAAACAGGAATAGAGACAGAGGCGTAAACACCCCTTCTCTCTAAAGCTACACAGCGTGAGCTGCAGTCGAGGTAACACTGGTAAAGTTTACCAACAGGAAGCAGTGTAAAAAAAGGGTCTTTGAGACCCTTATTTTTCACAAGCAAAAAATCCTTTTTCTGCCAAAACAAAGATGTGAGCTGCAGTGAATGGCCTGACTGCAGTACGAGATTGGATTTTTGCTGCACAGGGATGGCAAAGCAGCCAGCTGGGGTCCCACACAGCATCTGTGACCAGGCCCTGCCTAAAGGTTTCTCTGGAAACAGATGCTTTGGGTCCATCCTGAAAATAGCTATGTGGCTGTAACACAAATGATATAGAAAACAAGCTGGGTAATGTTTGAAAGATGGACCTGTCGTAGCCATCCTGATGACTTCATTCATGTTGCAAATGGTAACAAACACTACTGGCCGTGCCACTAGGCAGCCAGGTGATGTGCTCAGGTAGATTGCTGTCCTCTTTCTCTTGTCACTAAGACTTAACTTTTTGAGCACTAGCAGCCTCCAGGCGGCATGTCAGTTTTCCTTCTCTATATATTTTTCTTTCAAGGTAATGACAGGGGCTGTAATAATAGGAACTGCCAAATTTCCTAGGAGAGCTTGAAAAGGATGTGTCTTTTGGTTCATGAGGAGCTGTGTGGTGACACTAAATTCGACACCTGTTAAGAATTCTTTTCAGACTTAAACTTCAGAACTTCCATTGCACCCCTAGGAGGTATAAATATAATTGCAGGCACTTTTCTGAGTATTTCATAGGATGTCTGTGCTTCCTGCAGTGCTGCAGCTGTGGCTCAGACACTGCACTGGTGGCTGGCTTTTGGTGGGGGTCAAGGAGGGGTGGCAGCAAAGTGCTGGAATCCTGCTCATGTCCCCCCCACTCTCTCTGCCGTTTCCCCCTCTTCTCCTGCACTACAGTCCCGGCCACACAGCACACTAGAGGCAAAGGGAGAGGAAGCACTAATTCCATGCTCAGCAGAGGCCAGCAGTCAGCTTTTTGCTTAAGTAACTGGAACCTGTCAACACCTGTCAACACCCAAAACCACTGAAATATTAAGCTGTAGTTGTTCCGCACCCCTCATATTCCAAAAAACATCCATGCCCCTCTAGGGAAAAGGAGATAGTGACAGTAGGAAGAATAAGAAAGAAAAGGCAAGCTTGCTTTTAGAGCCCACAGTGTGGGACTGTTTCCCGTTCATCAGCTATGTTTCCACAATTGCCCCAGCCAAGCACAAGCTCATGGAGACCTAAATTTGTCTTTGTGCCCAAAAGGAGCAGCAACACTTGCATAGTTCCTGGTGATTTTCAGTGGGAAGGGGGTTTGTGAGGGCAAAATGTATGGAAGGTACAACTACCATATAGGTTCTGCAGAAACCTCAGTCCGAAGTTCACATTATTCACAAAAGGTCACAGGGAAGTTGTGTTGTTGCTAGAGAAGTTAATCGCATTTTTTTGTCCTAAGGGGGGAAAAGAAATGGAGACTTACAATGATTTCCTTGTGGCAAGCCCAAAGACACCTCCCTTGCAGCAAATGGTGCATTTTCAGACATCCAAAACTATGGAGGGAAAGAAGAGAGCCATTGTATGGCATTTCAGACTGCCCCTTAGCAAATCATTAGCCAGCTGCTTTAGATAAATGGTATGGATATTCTCCTGTCCTTTTTACATCTCATCAGCAAAATCCTGAGTCTTAGAAAGTTCCTGCCCTGAGCCATAAATACGTGTTCTTCCTGTCTCCTCACCATTTATTCCCTCTCCTTAAATTTTCATTCTGTGTCTTGGAGGTCACTTATGTCCAAAGACTCCAGTGGAAGGAAAATTACTTTATTCCTAACTACCTTGATTTATTTTTCTCTGCCCTTGGGACTATGTACCCCTTTCTTTGAGAAGATCCCCCTATTTTTTATTAATATTCTTTTAATGAAAGCCCAGGAAAAGTGTCACTTACTCTCTGACTTATCTTTAATCAGCTATATGAAAAATAAGAGTTTTGGATTATACCCTAACCCTGCAGAGGACTAACAATAATGACGTAATTGGATTTTTCATTATTAACTACTTTGGTCATCTGGAAAATAGTGGATGCCTTAGTAAGAAATCAACTTTGCTTTGTCTCAGTAGTTCACTAAGAATCAAAATCCTATTCTGAGCTGTATATATAACCTTCTGAAACATATAGTCCATAAACTAGTAAAATCTACCTAAATCTACCCAAAGCACTGTTTTTTCCTGATAAGTCCAGAAAATGAAGAAGCTCTGCAAATTGGGAGAATTACTTGACTTCAAGCAAACTCCTGCATTTAAATAGAAGAGTTTAATTTTGAGAGTCTGCTCTTAGATCATGTCACAAGTTCATATAACTAAGATTACATTAGTGAGAGGAAAAAAAAAATCAAAATTAATTCCAGGTTTCTGAGCAATCTGACATGAGAATCCAGTCTTGATTTATTCAGATATAGTTATTGTTAACAAAAGAGTAACATGTAGTAACAAGATAGTTTCTCAGATCACCAGGATACTAAATAAAAAATTTTACCTCACCCAAGGTAATATTTCCTGACCATCCAAAATAATCAGTCTATCCTATTTTTTTGGTGCCTACATGAGACTTGTAGGAGTAAAATGGGCAATTTCACCAGGCCTAGGTCACAAAACATGTCCATCTTGCTTTCTGCTGACCCAGGTCCAAAGACAAACTGCAGTTGCCCTTCCTGCCAGGGGGCTCACCTTGAGGAAGCGCTGCTCAGCCAGCTGCCTGCCCCGCCAGGGCTGCAGTGCTCACACTCTGCATGCCTTACTCCAGGCCACTGCACCTGGGCTGAAGGCCTGTAACCCCAAATGGATTATAAGAAATGATGTAGCTTCATTCTGATTATTAAAAATGGCATCCATTACTTCATGAGAAAGCCCTAACAGGAAGCTTTTGTCCCTCTGCTATCCTTTCTTCTTTTTTCTGCCAAGCCCACAAGCATCTGATCCAGGCTTACAGTGCTCTGCAGTCCTGTCTGAGCACATTGCTCATGGCTTTGCCCAAGGGCCGGATGATCTGACACTGTTCCTCTGCATCCTCTTCCATAACTGCCTAATGCAGAGCTCCAGGTTCTGAAGATTCCTGCACTGCCATCAGAGGTGTTCCCTGGCTTTATTACCCGTCCCCATCTCGCTCGCTCACGGGAGCTGCTGGCTGTAGGACTGCAGAGAAACTGTGGCTCCCACACATCACGTGGTGAGAACAGGAGAAATGGCTTTATTGATTCCTGATGGTGTGCACCTGGGGCTTGCAGGTCTCATTGTAAATTGATGGCTAGGAGCTGAAAAGGATGGAGACGCCTACAGAAACACAGACTTTAGCAACTTCCTAATCTCCCATGATATTAACTGATGATATAGGTTAAAGGATTCTGCAGCAGATCTGGAGTTTATTACATACACGTAGTGAAAAATTACTCAATCAAAGTGTATAAAGGCAGTGAGCATATTAGGGCTTTTTAAATATACCATAACATTAATTAATGGGGTAAGTTAAACAATCATGAGGTAGTAGTGCTGAGAAGAATCATGAGAAGGAAAATCATAAGGAAAGGTATTAGATCTTCTTCCATTCTCAGACAGCAGAGAGCTGTGAGCAACAGAGAGCTGCCTGCCTGCTTCACAGTGGGAAAGCACCTCCCCATCCAAGCCTGTGGTGAAGGAAAACTTGCCAACATCCCTGCATGTTGGGAAAAAAGGCGCCATGAAAAAGGCAGCTTCATTCTTTCTCTTTTTCCTAATCAATGCTCACTTTCAGAAAGGGTCCTGCCTTCAAAGTTTCACAAAGGCAAGCCAGGTAAGGGTATGCTTTTGCATATTAATTCCCCATCATTACCCATGAACCACCCCAAACAAAACAGTCTAATTGTGATGTGTTAAATTACCAGTAGAGAGCACTTTGCAAGCTATTTCTTGCTCTTTCTATCGACTTCTCTAGCCTTAGGCACCTCAGACTTGGCGTGTAAAATGGCTAGATATTACCCAGTGAGGTGTGCAGTACAGTCAGTGGAAACTGTGTTGCTCATCCAACTATATGGAAGCGACATTTATTGTAAGCTGAGTTGTTCATGTGTTTTAAAGTTTTATGGAGTGAGTAAGTGCATGGCTGCAGAATCTGAAACTGCTTGGTTATAAATCTGATGACAGTAAAGCTAAAAGAAGTCTCAGTGAGTGGCTTCCCTCCAAGAACTTGCCTTTTATGAATTCCTGAAGCAGAGATTAGGTTTACCATCAGTGCACACTGTCCTGTAGTACAGGGTTTTTTTCTTTTCTGGCTGCCTTCTCTAACGTGTGCATCACATCACAGTCTTGAGAGGAATGGGTGTAACTACTCACTCTGGCTCAGCTGAGCAGCAGCACTGCCTTTAAAGTGGGGTGGAAAACAAGTGCAAAGCTTTCCCTGGAAACAGGAAGGATCCAGTTATGCAGCTGCCTTGATGATAGAACCATAATAACAACAAGTGAGGGTTTAGCCCACCTACTCCACAGAAGCACTACCTGCCAAAGGTTCCCAGCTCTTGGCCTCAGTTCTCAAAACACTGGTCAACCTATTTCAGTAAAAATGATCAAGAGCAGGAAAAGAGCAAAGAGTAATAGATCTTTGCTAACCCACTTTGTTGCCTTAAAAAGTAATTAACCTTTAGCTGGACCATAAAACTCGTTTTCAGCTGGTCCTGTTTTCCAGATAAAAATAAAAGGCCTGAAAATAAAGTTTGTTTTCAAAGCTGAAATGAGCTTGATGGAATGACAGCTGGAAGGATTAATCCATATCTTAGCTAAGAGTTTTGCTTCCAGCAGTAGAAATGCTGCAAGAGGGGCTACCTCAGCCTGCAGAGATTTGTCCTGCTGCAAAACACCAAACCACCAATTTGTCACCCCTTCTTGGATCATCAGTAAGCAAAGAAGGTGCTAGCCTTGGTTTGTGACTTCAGCCAAGGTCAGGGGTAGGGAAAGGGGGAAAGAGCATGTGGAAAGTCTCCAGAATGCAGAGCCAAGGAAGAGTGGTAGCAGGTTTCCTAGCAGAATTGTCTTCCCTTGCTGAAACAGGATATGAGGAAGAAGAAAGCTTGTTGCAGGAACAGGAGGAGTGACAGGAGAGGCAGTGAGGACAGGGAGGAGCTGAGTGCTCCTCAGGGATTATTGGAGTGCAAATAAACGAAGCCTTTCTTATTGCTCAGCTCCATGTAGGAGGAGATTAGCAAAATGAGAAATCTAAAAAAACTATCCAGAGAAGTCTTCTGTGTCTCAGAGCAATTCCATGTGGTAGGTTGCTCTAGGCTGCTCCCCAAGGAAATGAGGAAACTGGGAGGACAAGCCAGACAGTTTTCTCAGCACAGTTACCAATACATCAGAGTGCAGTGGATGGAGAGGTTTGGATTAATTTGAAGATGAAGATGGGGTGGGGAAGCCTTTACTCTCTGACTCCTCTGTAGTCTTGAGGAAAAAATGTTCTGGTGATGAGCTATCGTGAAATTGGACAAACCTTTGCCCAAATCCTAAAGAAGGCTTGATGGTGGCAGAGAGGCTTTGCAGGGTCAAAACAGATGGAAGCATTTGCTGATGTGAACCAGCTGGATAATGTTGGAGACTCTTGTTTGTACAATGTGCAACAATGTGGTTTATATTCTGCTTTAGTGCCAGTTGTGTTAGGTTAGCACAAAGTAGAGCCCTGATCCCAGCCATCATAGTTTTGATGACTGTCCTAATGCCTTTCCAGAACCAAATGCCTTTCCAGACCGAAGTTTTCCACTAAAACATGGTGTGCAAGCAGACAGAAATGATGATATGGCCAAGGAAAACCTGTGTTTGGCGTTTTATCCATAAAACACTTTTGCAAAGTGCATTTAGTAATTTGCTGTTGTAACCACCTGCACGGAGAGCTTTTAGGGCAGAGCTCTGACACTGTATTTTGTTCATACTTTGACTGCTCAGCTAAAACTTCCATTTCTATGCATTTATTCTGCTTCACACATTATGTTATCAGTCACTTTCAATATTTCAAAGTCACAGCAGTCCTTTTCTGACATGCATTTGCCAGAATGAACTGCCTTGACTACTGTTATTACAGACTGCAGTTCCTGACTAAGGGAAAAGCCATATAGAACCAGAATATTAAAATTTCTCAGAAAGAACAATAGATAAAACGGAATAAAATTAGAGTCAGTGAACAGAAATAGATGCTTTAAATGACCAACCCTTTTTTTTTTTTAAGAAGGAGAGAATGGGAAGACAGGATTTATAACCTAACATAAAAGAATTAATCAGAAAAGTTTGCTCTTTCAAGTTCATATGCAAGGCATTGATAATGGCACTCTTCAGTTGTCTGGTAGTAAATCAGGAAAGTACATCATACTTGGACTTCCTCTCAATCAAATACTTTATCATATTCTTCTCGTAATCACCCTCAATAGAGGGATTTGGATAAGAAGCCCATTATAGTCACAGGAAAACATCACAAGGGGTTTTGGCCTATCTGGAACTGTGCTTACACTCCTGATTAAGTCCTAGTGGCAATAATTTGTCATGGCACATGAGCACATCTCTTGCATGTGCTTGATAGCGTGCTCAGACTTTGCCAGTTCACTCAGAAAGCACTCACAGTTAAGGGCTGAGCCAGGGGAAGTACCCTTGTTTGGAAAGGTTGTGATCCTTTCATCCTTATTGCATTTGGATTTGTTTTTTTCCTTCTATTTGCCACTTTTGTCTTCAGCTGAAAGAATAGCTTAACAGCTGAATTTCCAAAGCAGTGAAGAAAAGCTGCCACCTGATTACCTGGCTTTGTAGATAAGTACATGCTGCAGCTGGTCTGCCAATGCAGAAAGGTTTCAGCTGGTGGCAAGCATTAAAAGGAAAAATAACTGTATTGGCTGCGGTTTCATAGGTGGGGTGCCTCTACGGGGCCAAAGAGATCATCAGTATCTCAAAGATGTCAGATTCCTACAGAACGCTGATAAGACACATAAGCTATGTTAGGATTTGTTTGTTTATTTAATTAAAAATTCAATTTTTTTTTCATTAAAAAGGAACAAACAAACTCCATTACAGTAATATTTGGAAAGAAAAGCAGCAGAGTCATTAGGAGTTTCGCAGCCTTGAGAGCAGAGATTACAAAATCCTCACCCAGGACTGGTTGTTTGGTTTTTTTTGCTTTGTCTGGGATATTCCTACAGCAACACATGAGAGAAACTGTGAAGAAGTGAGCCTTGAGGTAACTGAGAAATAGATGCTTCATTTTTAAAATTGTTTGGTTGCATTAATTTCCTTGGGTTTGGGGGGATTTAGTTAATTAGCAGTGGATCTTCAGATCATGGAATTACTCCAGATTTATACTGGTTTAGCTGATGGGAGAATTTAATCCCATAATATGCCTTTGGCATAATTTAGATGTAAGGCTCAAGATTAAGGTCCCCATGAAACAGGGAATTTATGTTCATTTCTTTTTCTTACACGGTGAAGTGCTATGCAAAGCTACAGAAATGTGTCAGCTCTGACAGTCACACCTGAGCAGCAATCAGGGCTTTCAAAAAGCCATTGGGCTTCACCCACAGCATCAAATTCCCGTGTCCTTCCATTTTATATCAATCTGGAGGGAATTGTAAAATCCATAGAAGAAAAACAATTGAAATAGAAGCGTGAGTAAAGCTCTGAGGAAGTGAAAGTTTCTTGATTTTCTTCATGTCCCTCTTAAGTTAAAAACACCTATAACTCATTTTTATTTTTTTTAATAGTAGCAATCTTGCACCAGATTAAACCGACAAGTCTTCTTGAAAATGCAAGGTTTCAGAAAGAACCACTGACAGGTGTTTAACAAGAAAAAATATATTCATGGTTGCATATGTAAGTATATGTGAGCTGTGCTGGTAGCAGTGTCTATGTTTTATTCTCAGCCCCAAAATGAAGTATTTGTGTGTGTGTGGCTGGGCTGGTAGCAGAAAGCAGAGCAGTGTGCAGCGATGCCCTCTCGTGCTTGGCTTTGCAAGTGAAGGGTCTGTCACTCCAGCTTGCTACAGGACACTCGGCTCAGGGGGATGAACAACACATCCAAGTTGACCCCACAAATCACTTGGATGCCGAGCAAAGCCCTTGCTTTTCCCACTAGCTGTTTTCTTCCCATTTTCTTAGCTTTCCTCAGTGTTTTACTGCCTACTTGTTCTGAGACCGCCTTCGATAGAAGAAATCCAAGGTGGCTTTGGTATTGGAGTGTTTTTGAAGGCTGAGTTTAGGAGAAGTAGACTCTGCTTTCATGGAGAGCTGCAATAGCCGGGATGGAGGCAGGCAGCAGGGCTGCAGAGCTGGCACAACTGCGAGCTGTGCACAGGCACAGCTTCCTTCCTCTCGCTCCTGCCAGCTTTATTTCAAATTACCTGGTGCCCTGGCACTACTGCCTGCTTCCTTTTTTCTGCCCAAAGTGTTTTCCTACTGCTGCTTCACTTAACACAGACCCTTTTGGCTGCTTCAGGGTAATGTAGCAGCCTGCTGGGGTCATGGGCTGTGGGGACACCCTGTGGGGTGAAGCCCTGGGTGGTGCAGGGGAGTGACCCACAGGGTGGCTGGGCATGCTTTGGGGCCAGGAGGCGCCCCAAGGTCTCTAAGTGCCTGTCCTCTTGTGGTAGTGGTCTCCAAACCTCCTCAGAAACAAAAACTGGTGTTTGGGGTCAGTACTGTTGCTTGTTGAAAAAGAAGTAAGGATTTTGTATTTCCTTGTTTTTCCCCCGTTTCTCAGAGGTGTAAGTGGTTTGCCCGTGCACGGGGCTGAACTGTCATCATCTTTTTGCTTGTGTTGAAAATAAAGCCTGGGTAAAAACTCTCACCAGGAGACTTCTGTCCTAGGCTGGCAGGACTGGGAGCAGAGCATGCTGTGTGCCTTTCAGCTTATTGCAGTTTAAGATGATTCCCACAGTGCTGCATTTCAGGTTCAGTTAGGAAGATTTTCTTGCTCACAGAGAAGCTTTCTCATCCCCCACAGGCATTTCATACCCACTAATATCTTTTTCTGAATTGAGGAAAAAGCAGAGATGCCAGTCCTTCATCTTGCCTAGGCAATGATAAGCTCCTTGCTAAAATTTTCAAATGTTACATCCCTCTAGATCACTAATATAGCCCATCCCATACAGCTGGAATTATCACAGGACTGAATCTTAATAGTAATGGTGCAGGTTATCTCTGTGTAAATAGCACCAGATCTTTATTCAGCAGGAGAAATGCTGCAGGCCTGCACTGATATATTGATCTGGATAAACAAGATAGTTGGTTCTTATCTGGAGGTGCCTTCCTAAAGTTGAGTTTGTGATGCTTGCAGGTAAAACTGACGATTTAATATTCCTGGATATGGTGGAATACCTTGTGTGCTGCTTACAAACCAAAGGATTTTTCTCTGTAGGGTTGATGCTGGACTTCCTGAACCTCTTGCTGTACTGCCAGCACTAACACAAACATTAAAAGGGGTTAAAAGGGTCCTTATTTCTCTTTGCTGTTCTCTCTGGCTGTCTGCATCACTTCCATTTGTTCTTAGTTAGTGGTGCTTGCCTTGAGTCACTGTGCTCTGACAGCAGGACTGCAGGAAGTTTCTTGGCAACATTTGTTTTTCTAGGGAATTGTTTCCTAGCTGGGGGTTTATTGCCTGCTCTGAATTTGAGTTTTCTCAAACAAATTTCAGCTCTGTTTCCAGGCTTGGTTTTAACTAAATGGAGGCATTTATGGTTGAAGGGGGTGATTGTATGATATTCAGGGGTTATTTTTTGACTCAAAATAGGGGAAAAAATTAAAAATATGAGAAGATAGCGTAAAGGCCTTGTCAATCAGAACTGCTCCTCTTAGCACGCCACTTCCCCTGAGCTAGCCTGTCTGCTCCATGCTAACACAGTGGTTAGCTAAATTAGCTAGTCAGCTGGATACTTGAATGTCATTAGAAGCTGAAATCTTTGTCAGAGTTGAAAGTGTGAAAACTTACTATTTGATAGAAAGAAATAAAAAAAGAATGCTTGTAATAGCTCCAGAACCAGCCATCGTAAAATGATGAAAGTCAGAATTTAAGTTCCACATCAAAGAAACCTGAAGGAAAGGGATGCAGTTAATTCAGTCATGCAGCTCCAAATCAGCCTTATAATGATGCCATGCAGTTAACCTATGCTTATAATTAAGGCATTTCCTTAGTTACTAGAACTTGAGTAGATAAAAACAAGTGTGCTTTTTTTCTTTTCAATTTTGTTAGAACTTTTAGATTTTTGTCTTCAGATGATGGGAAGTCCAGTAAGCTGAAAACTTAGGAAGTTGAAAATGCATAGGAGGAAGGTGCCTAATCCTGATTTGTGTTCTGAAAATTTTCCTCTGGCTTGTCCTACGTCAGTGTGACATTCTTTGTAGGCCCGGCTAAGTGTTATAATGGCCTTTGCAGCTCTACTGTCTGCAAATCTCCTCACTTCATTTTAAACCACCCTCCTCTGACACCAGCCTGCTGCCTTTCTCCTCCAAGCTTATAATTTGCTCCTTTGAAGCGTCTCTCCAGCCCATCCAGGGCACTCAGGTCACCCTCAGCAGTATATGTGAATACTCCAGGCTGGGCCATGGATAGCTGTGGGACACTTGAGGGATCCTCCAGGGATCTTCCAGATTGCTCACTCTCCATACCATGAAACCACAACTAACTTCTTGTGATGTGTTCGACTCCATTACGTTGCTTATTGAATTTTGCTGGCGGTATTGTCTTCTGTCCTCTTGTGACCAGCATCAGTTGTCATGGCAATTACTGTCAGATGGTTGCAGCTTGTGTGCTTGGAGGAGCGTAGGAAAGCTGATGGCCAGAAGAAGTCGAGTTCAAAGAAGCATAAAATGTCAGTTTACTAATACTACTTAGTGACCAAAATTTTGGGGGCTGCAGCAGTTGGTAGATAGTTTGGTTTCAGTCAACATCCTGTGTGTCTTTCAGTTTAGCTCCTAGATGAATGTTGCTGGTTTAGTTTTTAATAATCACGATAACATTTGAAATGACAGATGAAAGAAATGGGCCATGCTCTATGAAGTCATTCTTAAGGTTGCTGTAGTATCCATACATCAGCCATCTTGCATGGAGTTTGACCATTTTATACAAGGAAATCATTTACAAAGGAGCCCCAAGACATGCTTGGAAAAACAGGGAATCTTTTTAGTGTCCATTAGCTTGGTTCCTAAGCCTGTGCTTAGTCCCAGCATCCCTGGTGCTCTGGGAAAGAAAGATGGCCCAAGTGGAGGGTAACTGGACATCTCCTGTCATCTGTGTTGCACTGTGGGAAGTGCCTACAGGCAGGAATTTCTGTCACAGTGCTTTTGGACTTTGGGCCTGCCTATTGAGGCTTCCTGGTTGAGTTGTTTGAGTTGGTTTATTAACTCAGTCTGAAAACTTCTTTGCATAAACTTGAAGAAGATCCATGTATGATAAGTATGGATATTTTGTCTGCATTGACTGAGGGAGTTGAAGTCCTTGTAAACAGACATAAATTGATAGACAAAATGCAAGATAAAGGAAATTATGTAAACACACTAGGTGCTCATAAGAGTAATCTATCAATGCTTTCTTCTGTAAAACAATAACAGAGAAAATTAGCAGAGTGGGGCCTTGGAGCAGTATTACATTATATACTAATCCAAATATGCTCTCCTGGGACCTTTTCTTAAAATTACTAAAATCCCCTTCCATGCAAAACAAGTCTGGAAAGAAGTAGTGTGTATTAAATTTGCTTAGTTTATAGCTTCATGGATAGGATCAACTTAATTTCTTACAAAATTTGGAGAAAATGTTTTGCAGCCCTTTCAAGATAGTTATTTCCAAATGGAAAAAAGTGTGTCTCTAGCACATCATGCTATTAATTTATCATCTTGCTGAGCAACTTGACACACATGGAGATGTTTTGAAATATCCCTGACTGCTTGATGGTCAGTTTGTGTTTAAACACAGAGGAGTAGAAGGATCTTTAGGTGGTTGATTGGCAAAAGTCTGAACAAGCATTGTCTACTTCTGAATTGGGAGGGAAAAGCAGAGACTTTGTACACATAGTTATCGCATGTGGATCGGTTTTGCAGCAAGGAGGCTCCGTCATATCCTGCTGAAGTCACACATCCACTTTCCCAGCCCCTTTCTCAACCACAGACTTTGGAAAGCCACAAAGGTTTTTGCCATATGTTGGGTAGCATTTTAAAGCATCTCAACAGGGGATGTATCAATATTGATCTTGTGCTAGAGACTGCATTTCTTGATGATTCACTCTTTGTACCAGACCCCTTTAGAGGAGAAAATGGGCTAATAATACCCATTTCACCAGGGTCTCAGGGGAATGGAAACAGGTTTTTTTGTCACACTTGAGCTGTCAGTTTTCTGATTGATGTCATTTATGGGAAGTTGAAAGAGGATTAAAGTCTCATGATGCTGGTTTATTTCCAGAACATGATATGTTCAATATGATAATAAAGGGGGAATTTTTCTTCTGTGGCTTTTATGGGCTCGGGGTTGTTTAGGATGAAATTATGGATAAAGCCATAGCTGAAGTCAGCACTATGTGTTTCCAAGGCCATCGGGTGCAAGGTGACAGGAGCCATTATAAAACCCTTGGCAGTTTTTTGCTACAGAGAACTTGACAGCAAAGCCAAAAGAAAACTTAATACTGTAATGATTCATTCCATGTGGGAGGCCAGAACTTTTAACAACGTTGGAAGGCATTTTGCCGTAACGTGCTTTAATTTCATAGTTGCGCTGACATGGTATATCAAAGATTATTATCACCAAAAGACACTAGAGACTGGTTTGAAATTACAAGTATTTAGAGGGCTGGTGAAGTGAGAGTTAATCTTCTATTCCTTTGTGGACATGTAATGAGTGAAAGGAAAGAAATTGCTTCCCAGTATCACAAATTAGCACAGTAAAGAATGTAAAACCTTTACAGAAAGGAGGGGTGAACCATTCATCCATAAAACACTTGAATTCTACCTTCAAGTTCATTAGTATGTGTGTTTTACCCACTAATTATTTAGTCAGAGTAATAGTGCTAAAAGTCTTCTGTACTAAAAGTAGGTTTCTGTAAATAAATCTCTGTTGGATCAATGTATTTTTACTAAGGAAACCTTAAGTTTTGAGTGGAGTCTTCAGGGTCTCACCGGAGTGAAGTTATCATTATTAATATCCCCTGTGGAGGTCTGAAATATTTTTGCATTTACTTAGCTATTTATATGCTCATTTATGATAATATTTAAGCAAGCTTGGTTGGCATTAATAAAGTTATGGTTCATTAATATTACATGGACATTTTTATTTAGAAAGACCACTTACTCTAGGCCATTGGAAGTTAAACTGTTTTCAAAATCCAGCAGCTTTTAAAAGGCAGCTGTGACTGCCCAAGGATCTCCAGAGGTTACTTTGCCTTAGGTGGTCCAGATTGCCTCGGATATGGTCTTTGGGCAGAGATCCCTTTGGCATCTTGGCTGCTCAGGGGGTGAGGCTTGGGGTTTGCCGCACACCAGGTTTTCCAGACAGGCCCAGGGAGCAGGAGCAGCAAGGGGCACTGCCAGGAGGAGGACAGAGCAGAGACAGGGTGGGTGGAGGGCAAGGAGATGAGATGTCTGGTGTCCTTAGTCCACCACACATCTCCCACAGCACTGGGCAACACCAGTGGGGCATGCCAAAACCTATGGCTGTTGCACTGGAATGCGTGTTTCAGATCTGCGGTCCAGGATCCTCGTTTGTCTGATAGTCACTTTGTCACCCAAGTGACAAAGCTACAGGCAATTTGCTTTATTGCTGTTTTATGACCATAAGAATCAGAGGGGTCTGCTGGGTCACCGAATCCATTATCCTGCTATGATAGGCAAGCACACCACATGGCTCCTTTCATAACTTCATCAAGAGCCATCTCAATACCAGGCTGAGGGATTTTCGTTCACTTGAGTGTTTTCTCCTGGGAAGTCTGTTGTTTTTCTGTTGCTGTTCCTGCTGGGAAGCATTTCCTTCTCCCTATTACTCCCAGGGACATTCTTTATAGTCCAGATTCCTTCATAGCCAGCATGTAACTGTTAGCTTTTGTTAATGTTGGCATTTCCCTCACATTGCTCTTCTCTGTTTCTGCCTTCTCTCATTCTCAGTTCTCCTTTTCCATGCATCTCAGCAAGTCTTTTTTCCTCCTGAGATAAGAGCTCTGTTCTCCTGTTCATTGCTGTATCTCTTATCTGCACTGGTTCTGGTTTCATGAAGGTGGGTAAGGCCAGTTGTGCAGAGTGTGTTGGATGAGACTGCACGTGTACTTGCCAGAATATGAATCAGAAGTGCCTTGGCTGGTGCACTCTGGCATGCCATTCGCCCATTTTGCAACTTCATTGTACTGGTGGCTGTTGGTCACTCTCACACCTCAGCCTTTGCTGCCCTCACATCCAAGCAATGAATGCCTGGCTGGCATGGTGTGCTGTTCTTCATCAGCTATGCTCTCAAGCCCTCAAAATGGGGTAAATATTTTTCACTTGAATCTCAGTAGAAATTATAAACATAGAAGACATAAATAGGGGGTATTATAATTTTTTGTTATCTAATTTTTCTCCGAGACAGAAGACGGCCTTATATAGAAAAATACCCATCATTTCCTTAAGGAGCAATGTAGTAATTCCACTTTGTTCATTTATGTAAGAAAAGATCTGATGTAAACATAGTAATGCAGCTCAGGGAAAAAAACCCCTTCATTTGATTATTTTTGGGGGAGCACTTTTGAGAGAGTTCTATTCCATTGACTTTTCTCACACCCACACACCTTCAGCATAAAGGGAATGGTGGCACAGAAGAAAAATCCATTGCTGTAAACTAAAGCTCGCATTTCTTCCAAGCAAGTCTCTATTCTTTGCAAACCTGGAGAATAATAAATGCAGATTGCATCAGAGATGTAGCTGATAATAATAACACAATGTTTGGTCTCTGATTATTCACTGTAGAAGAATAATTACAAGAATCTTGAATTTTTCTATGGTGCCTCTGAGGTTTACTACATTTCACTGCAAAAAAAAATGCAGAACAGACTTGGTAAAATTTTAAAAAAGCCAATTTTTTCTCTTTTTCTTATACTCAGAGGAAGTATTTTTGATTGCCACCATGGTTTCATATAAGAGGTATGAGATGAAAACCAAATTGTCTCAGTGCTCTTCACCTGGGTCCTGGAGCCTGTAACAAAACATGGCATGTTTTTGAGTCTCCAACAAAAGCTGAACTCCAGTGTGTTTCCCATGGATTGAAATCTTGTTGCAAGTATTTTGCACTGGTGCTACTGTTATTTCTGCATGAGAGATAAATTTATTGTGCTTTCTGATGGATTTTTACATCTTAAAGAACATAAAATACAGATGTTATTTGACAGGAATAGGCTATTGGAAAGTAATAAATGGCATCAAGCAGGGACACTTTCTTCCCTAAATGCTTTCTCTGGATCAACAACTGTGTGTTTTCATTCCAATAATTGGAAGTTTCCAATGCAGATATACTGCTGTATCCGTAGGAGAGACTTGATCTGTGCACGTAGTTCATTTTTGGCTAGTACTAGTAAAAATAATTGCAGTGTCAGTTCTGTACCTGAATTACTTGTGATAGATAGACTTCTGGATTAGGTAGTCTTCGCTTGGAAATAATGAGAAATGTCAGGTTTTGGTTAAAAAATGAGCAATGAAATATCTCTGCAGGTTATTATCACTTTGAGGGATTGTGGTTCCTCTCCATTATTCCCTCCACTATTGTTGAATTGTCCAATTTAAGTGAATAACAGCACATTCTTTCTAGAAACTGTTGGTGGGAGCCAAGGAAATAAAATGTGTTAGAGGGATCTATTACATAAAGGATACCTGTGTATAATAGCCATTGGCAAAGTTGAGAGACAATGGCCAGGAATTAAATTCACCAAGAGAAGAAGGTTTTCTGCTTTGTTTTTTCAAAAGTCTGAGCCACATATACTGAGCAATCCAGTCCTACTAGAAAATTCCTGCCTTTTTACCATCCCTGCCAATATTCTTAACAAAGCACTCTCACAGGTTGGACACCTTCTGCTTTCATTTAAACTCATAAAGCTGCTATTTGAATCTTTTGTAATCATGCATGAGCAGGTAGAGAAAGCATTTAACACCATGCACTGTCACATTTGCAAAAGGAGAGTTGTGTTGGAACTTTCCAGAATTCACAATTATCCATATGCAAAATCAGCTTTAATTTCTACCCCTTTTCTAAACAGTGTTTTAAAGCATGTCCTTCCAGACTGACTGGATAAAAGGAAGAGATAAATCAGAATTTTGCAGGTCTTTTCTCATCTGTTCTCATTGACTGGCTCCCTGAGAGAGATACAGATGCAGCACACTCTCTTTTTTATTTTTTTTTTAACTTTGTTACTGAAGAAACTAAGTACTTGCTGAAACTGATACTTGTCTTTGACAGCCACTTCTTTAGTCAGTATAAATATGCTCAAATCAAATTTCATTTTTAGTTAACAGTATGCAGGCTCTGGCCATATTAGAACTAGAGCCTTTTGTAATGGTCAGCCTGTACAGGGGATGTTTGTAAAAATCTTTGTTCTGGGTAGCCTATTCCTTCAAGATTTCTTGCCTTTTGGCATAGGTCTGTTCCAGCATGCCAAGCAGCTTTTCTGTGGGAGGAAAAATGTCAGATCCTGTAAAAACTTTCTGTTGGGAAAGTAGACCAAACAAGGACTGTCCTACTGGAGGGATCTGTGGAGCTCTTCTTCTGCCTCAGAAATATCTCAGAGATTCCTCCCCTCACCTCTGTGCGAGGTCTGTTGGGGTTGAATTACCCACATGACCCAGTGGAAATACAAAACTCACAGCTTTACAGGCTTCAACAGCTTTAAGCCAGTTCTAATTACATATTTGGATGAAGGGTAATAGGGAGATTTAAGGCAGCAAACTCTCTTTTTAATGATGTCTATTCTGTATGCTGTGGAAGTCATTTAAATACCTGGAGCAATTAATCACTTGCCAGGTTTCGTTGCTCAGGTTCCAGCTGCCATTGTGACACGTGAAGGCAGCATATTTCTAAATGAGGAACAACCTCCTTTTCTCTCTTTTATGTGTAAGACAGGCCAGACTGTCATGCTTAATTCTTCTTTAATGAAAATATATTTATTTGTTTGCATTTTGTAAGTGAATTTAGGTCTTGGTCTGTACAGGGAGAAGAAAAGAAAAACAACTATTTTTTGGGCTAAGACCTTCTTGTGCTGTCTGCCAAGTCATGTTATAAAGCTTTTTTTTTTCTTACGGCAAAATTTCAAAGCTTTGCATGGCAGAGATTGTAATAAGAAACATTCCAAGGGGTCTGCATGCATAACAGAGCTCGGTGTCACTATTGTATGGAATTTAATTTTCTCTCATCCAGCTGCATATTGCTGCAGTCTTTTCTTTACGTCTTCCTGATTCACATGAACAAATTTCAGAACAGCTGAACTACGCAGCCATGCTGAAATGAGCAGGAAATATCCAGCACCTTACATACTCTGTGCTGTCTTTTTTGTTGTTATGTCCTACAGGTATGGCTGCTGCTCTGTTAAATAGGCTTTCAGTCATTCCTAGTGCTTTTTCATTCTACTGTACTTAATGATCCATGTCAGCGAGTGGATCCCTGTTTAGAACAAAGCAAAATAATATTGATTTTCCCAGTTGTATTAAATTTCTTTTACAACATTAAAGTTACCAATTTGGTCCTTAGCTGGAGCAGTAAAGGCTATGCTGGTACTTGGGTAGAAAGGCTGCAAGTGAGACCCTCCAAGATGAAGCAAGGGTGCAGGTTAGCAGATTCCTGTGCCTTTAGCCCTACAAGAAAGAGGCCAGGACATTTCCCCTAGTGTGCTTCCTCCCATGTTGCCCTGACTGGGGCAGAGGCAGTTCTTGGAACTGAAGAAAATTCTGCTCTTAACACAGAAACAGGAATTGGATATGGGAAAGGCTTGTTAGATCACTCCATTTATTTCCCTGACAAAGCAGATCTATCCTCTGTCTTTCCCAGTGCTTCATCTGTCCTCTGAATTTCCCCGTGCTTCTGCTGTCTTGTTTTTTTTTTTTTTCCCGAAGTGGAACGAACCAAGTATTTTATCTAGTCATTAATAAGAGAAGCTTCACTCTCCTGTGGCACTCCTGTCTTTCCTGCTGCAGAAAATATTATATTATTGGTTTACCCACGTTTCAGTGCATTGTACTCCCTAATGGTAGTCTTTTAGGCAACGACTACCTAATTTATATTAGATGAGCACTATCCATTTGTATGGTGCTCATCACCGTGCTGTCAAGCACCAAAGTGACAGCTTTCTTTTCCCTTTCTGTATGCACAGTGAGCTGGCATGATTTATGACTGTCAGCTGTATTCTTAATACTTACACTCGTGTGGGGATGTGTTCAGTTAAACAAGTTGCAGCATTTCACAGAACTTCCTGATTTTAGCCTGAACTAGCATTTTCAGGTGTGAGATAAGACAGGCTTTTCTACAACTTCCTAGATTCCCAGAATTTTTTTTTTTAAAGCCATCGAGGAACAACTAGTGAACCCAAGTAAATGCAACTGGTTGTAGTGGTTACAGGGAAACCCAGCCTTTGCCTGGTGACAGCAGTTTTCCACCTGCGACTGCTCCTCGGTCTGCCCTGTGTGAGATCCCAGCAAGAGCAAAGCACTGTAAGCTGGAAGGTTCCTGTCCTGGAAGCCCCACAATCCAGGGTTTGTGGTGGGCTAGTGTGGCTTTGCCTGCCTTCCTGTTTGCCTCATCCCAGATGGAGGCTCCTGAGCCAGGGCAGAGCTGATCGCTGCTGCATTTGTTCCTCTCTCGATTCTGCTTGTGATTAATAGGAACACCTTGGATTGTTAATGCTCTGCTTACTGCAGCCTAAATGTGTTTTCTTAGTTCAGCTTTAATATCCTCACTGATGAAAACGACACGAAATTAGCACAGGAGATTCTTCCAACCTTCAGAGGTTTGTTGGCACAATGTTTACTGACAATATGCAGACGCCTCTGGCTCACTAAGTATATCACACGTAAAAATGTCATCTCTGATTCCCTGTAAAATATCTGTTTTCTGTGAGAAGTTAATTACTAATTTCAAACCAGCTGGAATGAGGCCTAATGATGGCCTTCTCCTAATTTTTGACAAGTGATGGCTTGATTGGGACTAAGTTTTCATTGCTTCAAATGTGAAATCTGGTTGCAATACCTTTTAATTTCTGCAATTCCTCCAAAGACAATGCCAGAGACCAGTTTATTTTCTGGACCTTTAACCACACAGAAATCACAATGCTAGAGAAATGCAAAAGAGGTGTTTTGAAAACTCTCAGTCTGCATCTGAAGCAGCAACAACCCTGACACCTACCATCCAGGCAAAAGCAGGGCAAGACATGTGGGCCTGGCGTGGGGCAGGGCTGAAGCCGGGAGCAGGCAGGAGTGACACTGATGGGAAGCTGAGGTTGCCTATGTTAGCTAAGCCAAGCTTTCGAGGTGTTTTTTTCTGTTGTGGTTAAGATGACTGAGCAAGGGAAAAAGGTCGCTCTCCTTGCCCTGGTGCCTGGATAATAGATGCATGGCTTGCTGCATGGATTTGGGATTGTTTCACCCCCGTGGGCACACTTACACCTCCCCACGCTCCTCAAGTCAGCAAAGACCAAGCAGGGATTTATTCTGCCTCGTTCAGCACATCCCTGCCGTGCCCTCGCCTCGTCTCCCTCTGGCTGCACTTGGGGGGAGCTGCTGCAGGCTCCATCCTTCCTTAACTGCAGGCACATGGAGCTGAGCCTGCATTCCTCCTCCCCTTGCTGCTTTTGGGGAGATTAGTGCTGCAGCCTTGTTCTTGCAGTTGCACCACGGCTCAGTTCAGCACCACTGCTGTACAGTGAAGCATTTCACAGAGTTGTTCGTTTTTAGCAGCAGGAGCTGTTTTCTGGCTTAAAGGGTGATTTCAGATATTTCAGTTATTTTCTGAGCATAGCAGATAGTTCTAGACATTCACCCATGAAACCATCAGTTTGACTATTATTTCTTTGTCTTGCCTTCAGCCTCTTGATGGAAGGGTTGCATTTTATTTCATCTTTATTTTCCTTATTTTTCATTTTGCACATGACCTTAATACTTGATTAAATTAAACATCCTTTGTCTTTCCAAGTTTTTTCAAACTCAACAGGATTAGGCCTTTAGTGAGTTATTACAGAAGCAAAGCCTTTACCTCGGAGTAAGTGATTTCCTGCCGTTCTATGTTTTCCTGCCAGAAGCAATGAAAAAAGCCACAAGAGACAGGAATAATGCAGTCATATTTAGTGAGTGTCAAACGTAGAGCCTGTGTTATTTACATTCTATCTTATTAAACTGAACTGAATGTTTGCTTGACATCTACCTTTGTGTACCAGGCTTTATTCTGATGGCAGAAAGCAAATAGAAAAGCCCTGGAAATTCAGAGAACAGAGACTTACAAATTGGTTGGACCTAGTGCTAGTCCAGATCCTGCTTTTTCTTCTCTGTAACTTTGGTGTTGGCTTTGCATTAAGCTCTCCACAACACTTATTTTGGCTTGAGTGAGAGGCTTAAATTAGTGCAAATTTCTGCTCTTCTGCACCCAGTGAAGTGTAGTTCCCCTTGGATTCAAAACATGTGCTCTTTCTCCTCACCTCGTCTCTGTAGCTGGGTTTTCCATCATTTACCCAATGTCTGCCAGTGGCCCAAAGAGTCATTTCTTCCTGAAGTTTCCCAGCAGTTCATTTTTCTCTTCTACCTTCAGGAATGTCCCTGCCTCCACTGCTTCCCCCAGCAAGACTGCTTACCTGTAAATTAGAGGTGATGAAGTACACCTTGCCAAGCTAAGATTGGTCCTTCCTCCTCTGTTTACTATCCCAGCCTGCCACCCAGCTGCCATTCCTCAAGCACATGTCTGATGGTCACTGCTGCAGCTGCTCTCCCGGGCTGGAGGAGAAGCAGCCAGAGCCCAAAGGATCAGGAAAGCAGAATGATTTCACACCTCATAGCATTACAGGGGCACATTTACAGTAATTTCAAGTAATTTGAAAAGGAACCAGGCAAGAGGAGCAGCAAAGAAGCCCGGAGATGTCAAAGAAAGCTGTATGTTTACCCTTCTAGCTCAAACCGGAAGGTGAGGTGTTTGATCATATTAGGTTATATTTAAATCAGATTGTTACTGTAAAATCTTTTAGTGACTGATGCCACTAGGGAAGCATGTGCTTAATGTGGAATTCAGATTCTTAACAAAATTTTCCAATTTCACTGATTTTCCTTTCATTTCAAAGGCTTGCTGTCTATCATTTCACTGAATGTTTACGTAATGCTTGAAATTCTGACGTATCTTCATGCATTTGATCAATGAAGACATATTTCCTTCCCCATCCACAAGCACAGCTGTTGGCTGCCAACTAGGAAGGCTCTGTCGTAGATAAATTGGCAGGTTTCCCTCCCATTTTGTCCTGCATGGTCTCCACTGAGAAAATGACCTCTAAATCAAAACTGACTGCTCTCCGTGTTGACTGCAGATGGAGACCACATCAGCTTTGTATCTCCATGGTCACCCTTGGAGGGAGATTTCCCAACACCTCTACATGTCCCAGCACTCTGCATATGCACTGCAGTCCCTTTATTCCTGGGATACTGCAGATCCCTGCAGCCCCTGTGGGATGGGCAGCAGTGGGTCACCATCCCACAGGATGGAAGCAGCAGGTCCAAGCAGGCTTTCCCACTTATGAAGGAGCCACTAGAGGGAGCTTTTTGTACCAGGTCATTTTTGGTGCCTCGTCTGCGCTGGCAAGGTGTTCCCACATGGTAAACCAGTACGAGTTCACTCCTGGTCACCTGCTCTTTCCTTCTTCCCTTTTCTGCAAAAGGCAGATGTGCCAGGTCCCTCGGGACACGTTTATGATTTCGGAGAGGTGGGACAGGGAGAAAGAAGCAGCAGTTGAACTCCAGACAGATCCTGCATTTCTTGGGCTGTTTCTCCTGGTTTCACCAGCCCTGTGGCTGCTCACGTGTCTCTACCCTGCTGCCTCCCCACTCACAGTGGTTTGATATTTCCTCCTCTGGCCCAAGGGTTTTCTCTTTGTAATTCGCTCTTCACTTCAAACCTCATGAAGGATAGACAGCGTGCCTCTGAGCTGGGTCTGAATGGTGCACAAGGCTTTGAATCTCTAACAAGCAGCTGGCTGCAGCTCTGAATATGATCTAATAGGGAGCAACATTCCCAGCAAACTCCTGCCACATTCACTTGGAGCAGGAGAGATTTGTACGTACACGCTTTTGCTGAAAGACTGTATTATGCAGAGCATGCAAAGTATCGACTGCTATCCGTTTTTAGAGCCATTGTTAAACAGAAAATTAGCATTACCGAAGAGACAGTGGGAGATTTTTCCTTCTCCCCCCCACCTCCCTCCCCTGGTACAGTGTCTTTATTCTGTTTTCTCTAGTTCCCTTTGTCTTACTGGCATACTGGTCTGCTAACCACCCTTTGTTTCATTTATATTAAAATCAGCTGGCAGAAGACAAAGTTCGCAGTGTATATTTAGAGCCCATGGTTTTGAGACCCTTAATTATTATTTTCCTCCATCTTTCCTGGGAAGCCGCTAGTGATTTGTTTTCAGGTTCATTTCATGAGTGTTTACTGTCATTTTCTCTGAACTCTGGTCTTTTCCTTTCTCTGTCTGTCCCTCAAAATGTGGACCACATGCTGGCTCTGCTTTGCATTTCTGTATCTGAGTTTGTATTTTAATATTCATTAGGTATTTGTACTGACAGCCCATCAATACGTTAAATTAGTATATATGCAGCTAACAAGTATGGTACATGCTTAACTGACTTATAACAACATTAAAACAGACAGACACAACAGATTGCCTCAGCAGGGTTTAATAAACTGTACTTATCCACAGTCCCTCTGAAAAACAGGCACACAACTGCAATATGCAGTGCTCCCTGGAATAATGAGATAAACAGCAAACATGCTAAGCTAAACATGTTTTGTTCCTCTGATGAGGAAATTAAACTTTCTTCCCTCACAGAAAGCTACTTCTGTGGCTTCTATTCTTTTAAACAACTTGGCTTTCAGCTTATCAAGTACCATACATTTTAGTTCCAGAAAATACCTAATGAGCATCAAATAATACTGGAGATGATAAAAGGCATGCACAGTTATGCATTACTGTATTCATTCTCATGCAATGCTTTGAAGGTATTGAGAGCTCTGCAAGCAATTACTATCATCATTAGAATATCAAATTTCTCTGCTAATTAATGTTAATGTGATTAAAATGGAAGCTTTTTTGGGTAAGAGATTTTTTTCTATACAAGCAAGAAAGCTGCTCTTCTAAAACAGAAGAAAGCAGGCAGAAAATTATGTCACGTAATAGGAGAAGAGTTTCTCAGTTTGTTCCTTTGCAAACGTGACTGTCTCCCATCCAGAAATTTCCAGAAGAAATCTCCTACCTTGCCTTTTGGAGAGAGAATAGACCCCATATTTCACTATGTGCATCAGAGTTGTCTTTTTAATCTTTTTAATATAAAATTGAATCGATGTGTAATAGATTTTAGTTCTATATCCTGTCTGTGCTCAAAAACTGTGATTAAAAACACACAAAAGTACTATAATTGACAACAGCCACTTTAAAAAAGACAGGAGTGGAAGGGGTTTTTAAATGCATTATTTATCTAATATTTTTCAGCTTTGCCCTGAAGCATGTGCTTGTGTAATTAACTTTTCTGATGTGAATCATTTTTTAACACCAGCAGAGTTACTAGAGAAGCCTCTCCTCCTGCATTAGGGCATTAGAAGTGCTCACACTCCCATCAGTTGTACCAGGATGGTCCCTCTCCAAGCACTTCATTTCCATCAGGCTCAGGACCTGAGCGTGGACACAATCCCTGCCCTGACTAGACGCGCTTGGGAGGGTTTTGCAAAAAGCAGGGAGCCTGAGACAATCCCCCAACAGCACTGCCCTTCACATTGCCTCTGATGGCCCATCAGTCAGCTGCAGCCCCCGAGGAGCACCGAGCAAACAGGCAGGACAGTGCAGTGCCGGGAGGGAAGCCAGGTTAGTGTACTTACACAGGCGAGAATAAACACGGGGAGCTTTCAAGTGTGGTCCAAATAACAACAGTCTCTAGGCAGTGAGGCACCCAGGCACTGGAGCTGTCCTCCATGAGGGCTTGGGGAGTTTCCCCTGGAGTTGGGAAAATCCCTAGCAACAGATGTAAGCATGCTTTTTAAAATAATTTCTTTTAATTGTTGTTGCTGCTGTTTTCACGTGATTTCGCTGTACCTATTTGTGGTAGAGAGTCGTTGGCTTGTTCATTGTTTAAAATATTCAAACTGTTTAAACTTTTTCTCTCTGTTAATAAATAATATAAAGCATATGGGAAACTGGCACTGGATGCAGCAGCAGTAGCTTGGCAATGTCAGGTGACTCTTTAACATCAGATTCTGCTCATTTTCGTAAGGAGGGAAAAATCAGCAGCACTTGAGCTGTTCTTGCATAGGTAATGCCATTGTGATCCATTTGAGGCATCTTCTCTGATAGAGAGAGTGAAAAGGTGCCTCTTAGAAATCACAGGTAATTTCTCATGGCATGACCAGACTTTGTATTCCTCGCATTTACATTTATTTACAGTTTTTTGAAAGGAGATGAGAAGAGACCCTGATTGTTAACTTCCTCCTCAGATTTGTTTCTTTGGGGCCTCCTCCCAGCCCTGCACCATCTCTGCTTTTCAAGCCACATCCAATCTTGCTGACACCCAAATCCAGAACAATGGAGGTGGGACACTTCCAATGGAAAGGGGATGCCCAAGAGAAAATTACTATCTTATTAGAGATAACTCTGCTTTTTTACTGACAATGGTATTCCCACCTAAGAACATAAAGGTAACTTGGGTGGTCTACAACTACCATTGCTTTTATGAGCCTTTAAGAGAGTTCCAGTTTTTTATCCCTGTGGTTTTTATCTCCTGTTGGTAGTCTGCAAATTTATAGGCAGGTAGCACCTAAGAGTCCAAGCTTTGGGCCAAGCAGTAATTTTCTTTCTCATAAACTGTCTCTTGCTGACCAACCTCCATACAAGATGTACAGGTCTGGGCGTGCTGGGGATCTCAGTTTGTTGGAAGATGGGTTTCATTTCTGATGTGGTGTTATAAATTACCCCAGAAGATAAAAGTGATTAAGAGATGGCTATTTATTTATCTATTTATTATTTACCAGTACTAGGATGTAAAGCTCAATGTGAAAACTTGGAACTAGAATCTGTAAGTGGGGAAACTGCCCCAGAACTGGAGAAATCTGAGAGCTGAACAAAGCCAAGGTATATTGCAGATATCTCTGATTTAGGCTTTCTCCACAAGTTTGCACTGAAAAGCAAACAAAGTGGCCTCAAACTTTTATCATTAAGAGGTGGTAGCTCCAGGAACAGTGTTATATCACAGACCTGCCAAAACATGCCTTACTCCCTTTCATTAAGTACTTTGCCAATAACCACGCAGGCAGTTTGGTACCTGCCCCATCTCAGCTATTGTGAGAGTAAATTTATAGAAAAATGCCTTCAGGACCACCCATTTGTTGCCACACACTGCCAGGGGTCCCTCTGAGCCAGCAGAAGGAACACATTGTGGCTTTTCACACTTCTCCTTCATTTTCCCCATTTTCCTCTGCAGCAGTTCAGAGGCAGCAAATGAGTTGAACAGGGTTCCTTTGAGCTGTGCCTGGCTCCACTGCAATTTTTCTGGTCTGGAAAGGTCTAAAACCTTCTCTAAAGATGGGAAATGTCCATTCCTCATTTCCCAACCAGAAGATGATGACAAACAGTAATGAAATTTGTGTGTTGAAGAAGGCAGTGTGGGCAGACATTTCCCTTTCCAGGGTGTGGAAGCTTTCCCCACAGATGTTGTGTCTAGGTTAGCACACTGCTGTAGAGATGTCCTCTTCCAGAGGGGAGGTTTTCACTTGCAGTTTTTTAGCCAGCCCCTAGAAGTGATTATTTTTTTTAAATTGATGATTGTCAAAAAATGATGTCACAAAATCGATGATTTATCATTAAAAATGAAAAAAAAATTAATTACTTATTTTAATAAGCCCAAACCTATGTTCTTGCTGTCTTTTAATCTGCAGAATCAGAGCTGCTTTTGCTTGCATTGCTTCTAGCATTGGTTTAAAAAACTAAAAGCATCAGAAACCTGGGTTTACTATACTCATTGATTTCCTTTCAATAGCTTTGGTGCTGGTCTTTCTGTCATATGCATATAGTGTATTTCACTCATGCTGCTTTTCTGCAGAGCTTTAATACGTGATTTGGGAGGAAGAACCATATCATGCTCCTTAAGCAAATGTGGCTTTAGGGCTGTCGCGTGTTCCTCCAGTGAGCTGTAATCACCCTGACTGTGTCACAAAGCCTGTCTGATTGGGACTGGGGAGCTCAGTAATGAATCTTGAATTTTCTTTATCTTTGGATGAGTCCAGATGTTTTGTTAGATACCAGTTCTGTTCTCCCTCCTTTCCCTTTTTTTTTCAATCTTCTTTTTTTTTAATGTCAGAATGAATTGATCCCAGGCTGCTCCTCTGTACTCTGACACTCCCGAATATGGAAGTGTCAGTGTAAAATGAACCATAGCAAATTGTTAATAAGCTACCTTCAGAGAGAGTTATTGTTTTTGACATTTAGTTATAGATTTATCCCTTGTGCAGGAAGCCTCATTCATTTCATGCATGCTAACCATGGTGGGGAGAAGGCATTATTAAGTATTTTTCATACTTGGGTCCATTGAACAGCCGTATCACATGCAGTGCCAGGCTTGAGCAGGAAGTGTAAGGAAGGACAGAAGAAATGTCAACACTGTATGAAACCTCTGGGCCAAAATCCTTTCAAAGGATTTTATTGATTCAGGTTAGAACATGGCTCTGCACTGAATTCCATGAACCCAGCCCTGATAGCAGCTATTTTTGCTGATAACAAATAATAACTGTTATGTAATTTTTTTAAAATGTTTTCATGTTATGTATTTTAATATAATGCTGAGATACTACTGCTTATAAACCCCTAATATTCTGGTAACTGAGATAAATGCCTGGAAACAATACCACTATGTTCACCATTCTGTTTTTAAAGTGATACTGAGCACAGCAATTTTAAATTGATAATTTGAACACGACCAAAAAAAAACATATATATATATATAAAAATAATAATCCTACTTATTATTTTGTTCCCTTTGATACCTCTAACACTAAATATGTCATTGTAAGTAAAACCTATCTGGAAGGGGAAAGAGCTGCTCTTTGTCCAAGGAGCATGACTGGGAAAACGTGTGACTGTTTTCTCCCAGTAAGAAGCTTACAAATATGTTCAGAAGGTGCACTTCCCCGTCTAATGTTAGCTGTACTCACTTTTCATTCTTAGCAGTGAGCAAATCTCACTTAGAAAATTGCAAAATCTCTCTTCCAACTTATGATTAAAGGAATGGCAGTGACTTCAGATAATGATGTTTTTTGATATCAACTCTCTCTCTTCTCCAAAGATATACTTTATTCTGGGTTGTCAAAATCAGGTGTAGCAGGGTATTTGCAGAAGTGGCACCAAGGTTTAGATAAAGCAATGCATGGGTAAGATAAAATAATAACCCTGCAAAATGAGGGGGAGATCCAAAACACACCAAAGTCAATTATTGTTTCCCAGGAATTTAGCAGACCTTGGCTTAGTCGCCCATCACCTATAGCTTCTTTGCTGGTATTTTTTTCCTCTTTAAGAGAAAAACCAAGATGTCCTTGCAAATAAAAGGAGAGCAGCATTCTTGCCTGCTGAGGGTTGTCCTCCCCTTTCAGTTCTGGTTTCCCAAAGGAAAACTTCCACCAGTGCAATTCTAGGTCTTGACCCCCATGTAGGCACAGTGGACAACATCATGACACGCAGAGAGACTGATTTTGGGATGCAGTCAGATTCCTGCGTGTCCATCCAACACCTCCTGTGTTTACAGGAAGGTGCCTGCCCTACAGGAGCAAGCCTGGTGCCAAACACCTGCCAGGAATGGCCTCAGCAGCATCAGACTTTGAACATCTAACTATAAAAGTTAAGTGGAGCTGTTACTCGTCTCCCCAGATAAAGATAATGTGTCGAAATACAAGGCTGAGTTGAATTTTAAAAAAGGAAAAAAACTCCTAATTGCATAATTAGACTTGCAGGAGATAAAAGGGCAATGCCAAGCCAAGCATAGCTAAGTAAAAAAAAAAAATTGATGAAGTGCTTCTCTACCTGAGAAATAAGATTGAAGGATCAGTGTGTTGCAGGGAAATACAAGTTCATTAGTATTAATAAAGACATAAACATTAATGTTATTGGTTTAGGAAAAAATAAAGTATTGTCACCATCAGACCATGCTGCTTTCTAGGTTTCTGTTGTCGCCCTGGCATAAATTCCTCATTTTTTCCTGTGAGTTAATTTTAGAAATTCTATGTGACAATTTGGCGCGGTTATAGTAATTTTCAGGTAGATACTAATTTTGCTGACCTTTTGGGAAATTCAATCCAATTTCAACTAAAATCAGTTGCTAGGTGTTCATCAACTTCAGCCACAGCAGCTTCTCACCAGACATGATCCTGATCACTGCTTGTGTGTATTTATCGTACCCTAAATGAGGTTATTAAATAAACAGAGATGCACTTAAGATAATGCTTGTCCTACATCTCACAGGAGTGTAGGTTAGAGCAAAACTCATTAGTTTAAGGGAAAGAGTTCCAATGGCAAGCTCCAATGTACATTGCAGGTGGATACTGAAGCTGTCTGAGGCCTGGACACATCAGGAAAAGTCTCAGCAGAGATTTAGGGCTGGATTCTTTGAAGAGGTAAAAAAAAATCCATTAAAAAATCAATCCATCTGAGTGTCTAGACTTTAATGCTACAGAACTAGTGCTATAATGGGGTTACACCTCACCTGGGGATGAGGGTATGTAAGTATGCATATGTATTTTGGCACAAGAAAAACACATTTTGCATAAAATAGGGTTGTTTTTTTTTTTCATTTAAGGATTTTAGTTAAGGCTGCTTCCTTGTTGTAACTAGAATTCTTAAGGGTGTGTTTGGTCCTGATACGAGGGTGTGTTTGTCAAACCGTGCAGATCTTCCACCCCTCTTTTACAAGGTCAGCTTCTTATCCTACCCTGCCTTTGTTATACAAGGGGCTGGTAACCAAATCTTGAGTGTTCCCAGTGGTGTCCTGAGCAGCCCGATTGACTCGTGAAAAGGTGCTGGTTCTCCACAGGTTTCTCCCAGGGTGATGGGTGGCAGTGCAGGGAGTGTGGGTGTGTGTGTTCAGGACACTTGCTATGTATTAGAAAAGTGAGAGTGCTCAGTTCCAGGGCACTCAGTCAAAATCCGGAGTGGAGATTTGGGGCTCTAAAGGGGAGGAAGGGAAGGAGGAAGAGAGGTCAGGCATTCCTTCCTTCTGGGGACTTCCATTCTTGCTATCTCATTCTTATTCACCTCTTGTTTAAAAAAAAAAAAACATTCAGGTGTTAGTCATCTTTTACATATTCAGGGCCAGAGAGCCCCAAGTCTGGGGACTCCAGTAATGCAAAGAAAACCCAAGCTTTTCAAAGCAAGAAAACCCAGCTTTTCAACTGACAGGTAACAGTTGTGTTTTATTTAAAAATTATAACAAAAACCTAAATGCTTTATCCAAGGCATTCATTAAAGAAGCTGTGTGTTTCCAGCTATGGAAATTGGATGCTCACTGAAGTTGCTTTCCCTACCAGCCTGTGCAGACTGATGTCTTTCTCTCGCTCCTTAAAAGGCCTAATTATGCCATAGGCAGCCACCTTGTTCTGTTCAGTCTTGTATTCTGCCACATTACCATTAGAAGCAGAAAGAACTAATTAAATAAGTATACTAAATGACTATTTTCTCATTCATTTATTCTCTGTCCGACCTCATTGTGTATTCTCTTTTAGTCAGAGGGTAGATAGAGGAAGGCAGGCCTTTTTTTTTTGCATTGGTTCTCAGGGGTTTAGGCTGCCATTAGGAGTGCTGAAGTTATTTATAGGTTATTTTTCAATTCCTTCTACATTCTCAGATTGAAATTCACTGCCTTGGTGTATAATGTCTTCTGCATAAAGGCATCAGAGGAAGCCAAAATGTAATCCTGCTTAACTCCTACTTTGTTTCGACACATCAAAATTCCAGGTGTAAAAGAACATGGAGATACTTTATTAAAGACATATTGGTGAACCCAGCCTCAGCCGCCTGTCCCGGGTGCCAGCCATGCTTGCAGTTTACCAAGCACATTAAAACCCAGTGGTTGATGCTTTGTGGACTTGTAATGCTTTTCTGTGGGAAGAAAAGGAGTTGTAGAGAACAGCAGACATCCCCATTCCCCCTGCCTCCTGTGTCTCTCCTTAGCCCGGGGAGGGAGAATGAACATCAGGCTGTGAAAGGAAAGACCCTTTGGCAAGGAGAAGGCTTCTGTGAGCTCTCCCATGGGCATTCCCGTTCTGCCTCATGTCTGAGCAAAGGGCAGCTCATATTATTTTAAGCCTCCCTTGGGACGTCAGGAGCAGAAGGTAGATGATACCCATCAAGACATTAGGACCCAGGGCTCCATGCTCTGTCTAAAACACAGTTCTGAAAACTATATAATTTATCAGGCAGATGTAATTCCATCAAGGGGTTCTGGCGATGGTGCAAACCACATCATCCAATTATAGCCTGGAAATTCAGTTACTGGGCCTGCAGGAGCAAATACTGCCCTTACATCCTATAGTGTGAATCTGCAAATCTTGTTTGGGGGGAAGCAGTGCTGCCCTCCTCCCCCTTAGTTCTGTTCCAGGTGCATTTATGGATTGCATTTTGGTGGAATACAGGCCGTATTTAAAATGCTCCTGGTTTATGCCACGAAAGGCTAAGGTGAATGGAGTGCAATCTTTCCCTCGTGAGCTCTTCACTAAAATTTCATTGTCATGGCTTTAGTGCTCAGTTCAGGGCAATCCAAGCAACACAGCCAGAAAAGCAGAAGCGTTAATTAGGTACAATATACTGGCTTTAGTACAAAATACACAGAGCTTGACTTAGTTTAAGTAAGCATTTGTGTTTGATTAGAGTCTGCATGTCCTAATAGAGAGAGACTGTGTTGTAATGGAAAAGATGATGAAGATTGAATTTATGTCTTTTTTAATAGGAATGAGAAGTGTGGAATTATCCTAAGATTATCCTACCCTCTCTCTGGGTGAGACTAGAGTTTGTTTTACATTTGTTTTATAGAGTAGTGTGAAGGGTTTTGCTGGATTTGCTGTTAATTTGCTATTCCAAAGGAAATATTAATGCTCTAAGGAACAAGTTCTAAACCTCTAATATGCAAAAAACAACTCCCAAAGTACTCATTTGGAATTACACAGGAGTCATACCTAATCTCTAGAGCGTATGGTATTTTGTTAAGATTGCACATATTGACAAATGCTATCAAACCTGTAAAATACAAATTTATTTTGTAAGCAATATACTTACTTTTATATCGTTGAAATAATCAACATCTGTCTGTATAGTCTGAGGAAATGCTGTGTCTGGCTTTTTAATAGTAAAATTCCTTTGCTTTGGTCATAAACTTGTCAATAATCCTGATAGCTGAATTGAAGGCAATTTACCTGAGTTCTATAATATCTGCATCTTCCTGTGAGCTGTCTCCACTCTGCTCAGGGCATTGGCAGTCCTTTAGTATTTGTCTTAAGTCCAGGAAACGGTCTAGAGGTCAAAACCAAGTTTTTCCCTTATCTTGGGAGCTGGATGCTCTGCAGAAACCCCTACCATTCTGATTTTTATGGATACCCCAGAGTGCTTCCAGATGTATGCCCTTGCAGGAGAAGAATAACAGCCTGGTTGCCATCTGTGGTACTAAACCACAGCACAACACTTGGCCCATCAGGCCCCACACAACCTTCTTACCCTGCCACTACCTTTAGCTACATAAGTAAAATGGATGGGCTTTAGTTGTAATTGGCTTGTGTGTAGCTTTTTAGATGTCAGACTTTGCACTCCCCTACTGAGCTTTTACAATTGTGCATTGAGTTTGTAGGAGAAAATAGTGACTTTTCTTTCCTGAACTTCTGCTTATTTCAATTGAAAATATTTGAGTGAGGCAATGAAGGTTTGGTCTCAGCTGAGAATGTAGAAAGCACAGAAATGCTCCTGGTTGAAGTAATTTTAGAACTTTACAGGACTCCAAATCCAGTTTAAGGGCAGAGAGACTGCTGCTTTTGGAAAGCTATCCTGGGTGCTAAATGCCCTGTTAAAATACAAAGCTCCTCCCAAACAAAAGATTTAATAAAAGATTATTTTTCTTTTATGGCATTTTTTACAACCACTGCAGTGTATGGCACCCTCAGTGATTTTACAGCCCCCTTGTCATTGCCTTGAGTTTACTGGCCATGATGATATTTATGGACAGTGCAGACATTGTGCTCTGAACAGAGTCTGCTCACCAGCATCAAGGATGATTCACAGGAACCATTTTTTTATGTGATGAGGTTTTATAGTAAAACAGGACTTATATTGTTTATTAGTCACAATTTTTCACACTCCGAACCATTCCCGTAAGCCTTCTTTTTATCACTAAAACTTTATTCAGAATGATTTTTTTCTTGTTGGTATTTCAGCTGTTCTGATATTATAAAATTGAGATTTTGGTTCATTTTTGCCTTTTACAAGGATGTTTATCTCTCTGTAGCATGTATAGTTCTCTCACCCCATCCTCCCATGGAAGTCTGCTCTGAAGATCTAAAATTAGTGTGTGGGGAGAGGGAAGAAAACAAACTAGTTTCATGTGGTAAGGCAAATAATTTAATAAACATCAGCATGGAGTGTAGCTGCCCTTCCTGTGCTATTCAGACAGTCTGCCCACTCAGCTGGAGTTGGCAGGATGGATGGAAAGAAGTGTGCAGGAAGAGAGGGGGGCTGTCATACCAGGGGTGCACCCCAAAGGACAGAAAGGAAGGGGACTCCTCAGCAGTCTGTAAGTGCCGCAGTCCCAAGGTCACCATTTTACTCCTTAAAATTCTGCTCTGGTTGGCTTGGCCACCTCCCTCTTCCCTGGCTTCTCTCTGCCCTTCCCCTCCTTAGCAGCCTGCGTTAGTGATGAGGTGCAATTTCAGGAACAAAAGTGGAAGCACCTCGCAAGAAAAGATGAAATCCTTTTTTCCTTTAGTGCTTCTCGTGCAGAGATGCAAAATTTCACTTAGGCCCGGCCACATCCAGGCCTTTGCTCACCTATTAGGTTATTTTCAGTCTCATTGCCCTGTGGAGAGTGTAATGACTTCCTGTATGAGATTGCAGGAAACTCCACAGGTCAGGGCCACCTCCACTTCTGCTTGTTTTATTTCTGTGTATTGTTATTGCTTCTGGCCTGTATGGAAAAACCCACTGTGTGTCAGAGACCAGGTTTTCTCCAAAAACACTTTGGATGTTGCTTCACTTTCATACTGATAAAATGGCAGAAACTCTTTCCATCCTTCTTTCCCATATCAAGCATCCCTCTGTCTTTGTCAAAACCTAATCACAAGTGAAGATGTCCCCCAAGAGGACCTCTTAATAACAATAGCATCAGCTCCATCAGCAGCTCATGGTCACATTGCAGGGCTGCTTGTTGGGAAGCATGGGTTTTCTTGCTCGCAGGGGGCACCTGCAAGTGTATTTTCCTTCTCTGTAATGAAAGCAGGACAAAAGCAATTCAAGGTTCATGATTGCTGTTTCTTGGACATGTGATGACTTTAAAAAACAGATAGACTGGAAGAATGGTCAGAATAATGTGAATGAGTGGGGAAATGCAATTTCCAAACACAGCAGTTGCATTGCAAAAGCAGCTGATGATTCATGAGCATCAGCAAAGAGTTCTGACCACCTTTTCAAATTACATTAATATTGTTATTGCTCTTCCAACGGCTGAGAACCTTTTATTGCATTCATTACCCTTTTAAAAAGTAATACTAAGGTTGTTTTGCAGAATAGTAACCATGTATATCACAGCTGTGGTTCTGACAATAAATAGTTCAGTGAGATGTGTTGGCTTATTCCAGCGTTGACTGCTGTGTGTTAGTTCTCTGAAAATTAACTATAAAATGACACCCCTGGGTCCAGAGTTCATAGTTTTTAAAATTTTTCAAATCAGTGGCACTCATGTTTCAAACAGGTCTATTTCTTTGCTTCCCTAGCTGCTACAGCTCAGTGCTAACTTAGCATCACAATTAATAAACTTTCTCCATACTGCACCTTGCCTTGAGTGAGCCCAGTGCACTCTTCTTCTCTTTTGCCATTACTGGGGCCCGCTTTCAGGTTGCTACAAGCCACCTTCATCTAAACGACTGTGTGTAAAGCTTATTTCTCAAAATGTTTTGTGTTCTTACTCAACTTGGTTCATTCTGAAGCAGAGTAAAGTGCATGGAAGAAATTAGACCTTTGTAGACATTGTGGCTCCGTTTTGCAGTTTGCCTTAACCCAAAATTTGCCCTCATAGAAATTGTTGAGATTATTTCAGGAAGGAAAAGAAGACAAAAAAGGCTGGGATGGTGACATAAACTTCTTTTTCTCTCAGAAACTGGGCCAAGAAAGGAATGATAAACATTTACATTAAAATTTGAATAACAATTTTTCTATTAAAAATTAATTCTAAACATAGTTGTTTTTTTATTTCACGTGAAAAACCAAAAGTCCTTTGGTGCTTAAATCTGTAATAAAGCATTTTGCTCTAGGCCAGATTAAATATTTTGTTAGAAATTAAATTATCTTTGTCTGTTATAAACAGGCCCTGAAATTAATTATTTGTAGAGTCCTGAGGAGAAATAATGGAAAATGAATACACAAGTTTGATGCTATGTTGCAGGAAAAAAGGACATTTTCTTTCTCTATGCAACACTGGTGGTATTTTTATTGGTCATTAATACTAAATTCATTTCTGCTACAAGTAGATCATAAAAATTCAGAGCTACATAAGCAGGTTGGAATCTGAGAAACATGATTATCATGAACGATGCTAGAAGCTCAAGCTATTCAGCTTATCAAAATTAGAGAAAAATGAGTGAGTTTAGGTTATTCTAGAACAGAAAGAAAGCAAGTAATTTATGTCAACTTTATACTGACCTAATTTTAGTTTCCATGGCTTGAAACCAGATTTCTAGAATGGAGTGTCAGGTTTTGCAGTATCCCTTAGACAAAGGTTTCTTGCAGAAACACTTCCCACAATGATATTTATGGATCAAGACAGGAGATTAGTTATAGCCCATGTGGTTGTTCGTTGTATCTGAATGAGGACATAGGAACTCTGAAAGGTTTTTGTAGTGGAAATGCATTGTTCCCTGGCAGCACGGAATAAAAGATCGATTCGTTGCTTTGCATTATTTTGTCTCCACTTCGACAAGGTTGCAAGTCAGGCTCTCCACGTGAGGGTGGCTGCTCCCAGGCAAAAGAACTGAATGTGTATTGGTTGGTTATTACCTCTGAATCTTTAACAAGGAGACAGCTCTTCTACAGATGGCAATGCTCAAAAATATTACAACTATCCATAGAAAAAAATGTTACAAAAAAGCCATGACTGGAAGTGCATGAAGAAAGATGGAATTGCAAGTATGAACAACTCTACTTGAATGAAAAAAGGAATTACAAGTCTGAGCATTCACATTTAAGGGATGTTCTACAAGCCACCCTGATGAATTCGGTATTGCATTAAAACTATAAAAAATTCAGCCAAACTCCGTTCTTGGAAATGGACAATTATATAAGCTGAGTGCTGAAAATACAATTGGTATATTTGTACTTTTTTAAATATTATTTCACCATTGCAAGACTCAACTTTCAAGTATTTTTTAAAAGTTCAGCTTGCATAGCTCAAATTTGGACTCACATTTGAATGTAATTTTTCTGCAAAAGTAGATCAGCTACTGGCAGCACTTGAGTTCATGGTGGTTTGTGTATTTGGACCATGAGCAGTAAATCCTGCCTTCATTGTCACAGTTGACACTCTGCATTGTGAAAGATCACAATATTTACAGTGTCTTGATATTTGCATGGAATATTTAGATTCCCTATTTATTTTGCACTACATGCATGTATGGCTTTCATAAAAAAGACTCTTGAACAGATGTTGAGCAGGTTATTTAACGGGGGTATTTTTTTAACATAGATGAATTAAGAGAATTGCAACTAGTTTCCCAAGTGGTGCTTAAGACCAAAAATAAATCCTGTTATGCTTTGTCCATATCAATAATGGGTCCATGGTGGGTGATTCATTCTTGACTGAAAAGGAAGTGCCTTTGTCATAAGTTGTTTCGTGAACTTGAAGTAGACCATTGAGAGAAAAACCTAATTAATGAAAATTGACTGGAAAAGAGCCTTTGGGCTTAACTTTTCTTGTTGAGTTCAGGAGGTGCACTTTTTCAACACTTCTTCAAATTGTGTCTACGCCTGGTGAAGGTGGAAATCCCATTTCTGTTGTCTCTGAGGGCCTGCCAGAGATGACCTGAGATTCTGGTATGGGCTCTCTGCTCATGACAGTGCCATGCTCGTGCCTTTCATATGTTCTGGTGATGCTTTTCCAAGCTAGGTGACTCTGCCTTGGGTCTTCCACAAGTTTGAAAGCTTCCAGGATGTTCCCAGGAGTCCTGGTGTTGTTTCTTGACAATAGCTTCTGGCACCAATGTTAGGATGATTCATCCAGCATCCTCCCACCAGCATAGCCCCAGAACATCAGATCTGTGCTTCAACCCTTGCTTCATTATGACAGACAGTTTTCAGGAGCTCTTGGGGCAAAGCTTCCTTCCCAGGTGCAAGGAGGAGTGACATCCTCTAAATTTCTGGGATAATCCTGGGAAGTTGTGGGTCTGTACTTTAGCACTGGTATTCCTTTCTGTCCCATCTACATCCAAGCAAGTAGATGGAATGTGTTCTGTGTCGGCTAAAGGCTGCTGAAAGCTGAGAGCTTTTTGGTATTGTTGATTACCAGACAAAACTGGTGACAACAGAATAGCATTTCCAACCTGTGAAGTGCTAGGAATCTTCAAGTAGCTTCCTATTTTTAAGTCATTTCAGTTTTCTTTGGGAATTTTCATAGCTGTCATGTCTCATTCTAATCACAAATGTGAGTTTTCTCACCCCTGACTGATAAAGGTTCCTCAAAGCTGTGGTTGTGCACTCCAGTCTTTATAAAAGAAACTGCTCTTGTACCTTTCAAGAGCACCTCCTGTGTAAAGACTTCGGTTTAAGGTTTGCATGAATCCTTCATCCTGTATCTGCTCTGTAAGCTTTATGAGATGGCCTGAACTCTCAGAATGAATCTGATGCTCTCTAAGTCTTGACTCCCACCCAGGGAAGCCGGTTTCATGAAAAACATGAAGAGGACAGGTTCTTCTTCTTCTAAAAGGATAACCCTGATAGAGAATTTGAGTATTTGTAACTCTGCAGGAAAAAAAAAATCTAGCCGACAAATGCTTTTGATGCTGTTTCTGTTGAGATATGTGCTGTGTAAAATAGGACTTTATCTTCAGAATCTGCTATAGATCTTGGCCAGAGACACTTCAGCATCCAGCATGTTAGGCTGCCCTTAATGGATTACTGAACATGCAAAGCAACAGCTTTGTTCTAAGTTCTGTGACTTCAGCTGATGTGGTTTTTCAGAATTAACATCTTGGTTGGTTGCCAACAGGAGAGTGCAGTGCAATACCTGGTATTAGCAAAGGGAAGGTTACCTGTAATAAGGGGGCTTTTTTTTTTCCTGTTTTGCTGGAGGCAAGAAGACAAAAGAGCCATCACAGAAAAAAAAAAGGTTATTTTCCAATAACTCCTTTCCAGCAGTCTCTTGTGGAGCAGGCACCCACAGTAATTCTGTGCATTCAGCTTTACCTTGGAGATGGACAGATAATAGAGTATGGGACAGAGTAATGACAGAGCAATGCCAGCCATAGCAAAAAACAAAAAACAAACGACTAACCAAACTAACTACAGTCTCGTACACCCACTGAGTAAAATATCACTTCTGTTGTTGTTTTGTGGACTATCATGGGATGTTTAGTTCCAGAATAGGGGAGAATGGCAAAATGGATCTGCAGTTGTGGGGTGGGGGGGAAATGGAGGGGAGTGGTTTTTATCCACTAGTACAGTTCTGAAATGCAGTAAATACTAATTGTGAGGGGTTAGAAGTCCACTGCAGTGTGAAAACCATAGTCCTATTTAAAGTGCATCCTCCATTAGAGCAGTGCTGTCTTGTGGAAAAACTACCTTCCCTTTGGAGGACAAAGCTGCAGGATAATTAAGATAATTATTTTTTTCAATGGATGTTTTTTATCTTTTTTTTCCAGCTAGTTGTGGGCTTTTTAACTTGGGAAATCTTTTAGAAGTTGCTAATAAGAAAAAACTGAGCAATTGTTGGCTGCTGAAATGAGTCAGCTGAGGGGTGTTTTTGCTTAACTTGGCCCAGCAGGAACAGATAATAATCCAGTGTATAAGAAAGACTCCATTTTTTAAAGGCCGTGGTCTCCATTCTTAATGAAGTGTCTGTGCTGGAGACCTCTTCTGAACCAGGCTTTTATCAGATACAAACCATAAAGGCACCAGCTAGACAACGTAGCTATGGCTGCACTACTTTTTATCTCTGCACAGTGAGTCCTGTGTGCTGGAGGAAAATCTGATGCTGTCAGTACAGCTTCACATGGCTGCTCTTCCCACCCTGCCCCTTGTAACCAGGAGGGAGCTGGGGAGTCATTCTGTATTTTCTGTCAGGATCAGTAATGTCCTGGAGCTTATGTTGTACGAGCACCACGAGACAGGGGCCTCTCTCAGGGCCTCTCAAAAGCTTCACATGTGTTAAATTCTTCCTCTAAACCACAGCAGCCCAATTAAGAGCTTTTAGTGCCTTATCATATTTGATGGCTCCTGAGCTGAGGGCTTCACATCTCGTAGCATTTTGGTGGGGTAGGGTGTGGACAGGGGCAGTGCTGTGCAGGTTGAGCAGGGATGTTGTAGGTAATTACAAGGAAGAAAATAGCTTGGCTGCCACGTGTGTCATTGCATGCTCCATAAAGATGATGGGCTTTGCCTGCTGCTCTGTTCAGACAGGGCTCTGTGCCTGTGTCTGCTGCTCTCAGTGCTGAGGTCTCGTACCACAGCAAAAAGCTCTCATGCAGGAAATGTTCACCTCTCCAAACGACACCTCCTCACGAGGAAATGTTGTAGCACATGCTCCTTGTGGTCGAATTGCACTCCCTTTGAGGTGCCTATGGTCCCCAAACCTGCTGCCACTCCACTGGGATATTGCTGCAAAAAAGAAAAAAAAAAAAAAAGTACAAAATAGTCAGGGATTCGGTGACAGCCAGCACTTGTTCTATAGTGGTTAGAGGTGGATTTGGTGCACCTTATGATGTGTCAAGAAAGCTAAAATTGCCCAAATCTATGGTGAATTTTTGCAAAATCCTGAGATGCTCATGTTATTTAGCTGCTTTGAAAAACATTTCCTGAAATTCTCATCTTGGGAGATAATGTACTGTTGTTACATACTGTGTGTCAGTATGAAAAGAAATTAAAGTAATTACATTTTAAGGCCCAGTGACTAGCAAGTTTTGTGCCATTTTTATGTGTCTCCATGGAGCACATAAGCATCTGTCTCTGCAGTGCCACTTACCAGGTAACTCTGATTTTTTATCAGACTGTCAGAAAAGCCCTCATCTGGGATTCACTGCGATAGAAGGCAGGGAGACTAAAATTAGTCCATTTACTTCCCTCAGCCACTTACCCACGTTGCCCCTGCTCCCTCTCCAGTCAAATGAGGTCAATCAGCTTGACAGCCCCATCCCCTCCACTAAACCTTCAGTTGAGGAGAGCAGCTCCAGCAAGGCACAGGTGGTCAAAATCTTGACAGAGAATTAGGCACTAAATGTCCGTGGGGCCGTGTCCCCTAGTTAGGGAAAGATTTGCTGTTGACTCTGCCAGCACCATGTCTTAGTGCATCCACCAACCCAGGGACATCTCCCTCAGCTGAGGGAGACTTTTCCTCCGTGTTCTGGGTTAAACATCTTGCCTCAGCCCAGCCACTCTATTATCTCTACCAGCCTGATCACATCATGGTGGCTGCGTTGCTTTCTTGTCAGGGATTTCCCATCTCTGCCTTGCTTTTCCTAGTGTACACTTGCTCATCTTGGCCTCGGTTCACAACCTTATATCTCCTTTCTTGCCGTTGTGTGTGATCTATTTTGCCTCTTCTTAAACTTGTGATCTATACAGCAGAAGCTGTATATTACATCCCCATGTTTGCAGACTGAAAAGAAACTGTGATGGTATAAAGCATTGCACAACCCAAAGTTGTGAATCAGAGCCCCCAAAACAAAGAGATTGGCTTTTCAAAAGGGATACATTTAAAGAAAAGGAAATGCAATTTTCATTTTCCTCTCTAGTTCTCAAGCATCTCAAAGTTACACTCTGGGGTTCTACCCCACAGCAATGCATACTATAAACAGTGAAGAGAACAGCCAAAAAAATGCAAACCTGAAATTCTCATTGGCCTTCCTCAGCACATATTTTAGGGAAAAGGCTTCATTAGGACAGGTAGAAATGTTGCCAATGCAAAAGATCAGCATGTCCAAGGAGCATGGAGTTTTCTCCATGTGTTTCCTGGACAGCAGACCTCAAGCAATTGTGTGACCTTAATCTCTGTCTTGAAAGCAGAGCCCTCCTCCTTGCTTAAAAATCTAAGCAGGTAACCAAAGCTCAGTATCCCAGAAGCCACTGTAATGTGGCCACTTCTCCAATAAAGTGCAGGAGCATGCACAGGACTGGGAAGACAGGAAACAGAGTAAATATAAAACAGGTTCATGTTCTCTGAAGGAAAATTACAGAAGAGGAATCTTAAAAGTGTCCTAAAAACTATTTTAAAATTAAATGTGAATTTCCATTTCTACTGAATGCCTTCCAGTAGCTCATGAGTCTTCACATGGCAATTTTCCTTCTCTTTGTTTATTTAAGAAAAAGATTTAAAAAGAAAGCAGTAATTCTGAACTTCATTCTTAACTCTAAAGGGTTTTACTTAAAGCTTGGTTAGATTCAATGCTTGCACTAAAAATAAGCTTGGAAAAATCAAGGAATATTTGCGGTGTTAAATATTAATTCAATTTGCAAATATGTGCACAGTCTTAAGGAGCTTATCTGTCATGGACAAGACATGAAACCTGACTTCTCTTGTAGATGCGAAAAGAACCAACAGTTTTGTCAGCATTACTGCCCTAAAGTAAAACAAGTATGAGAAGAAAATCAGCCAGTATAAGTTATCTTTCGGCCTGCAAAACTTTCTGTGCTGGGCTGCTTGGCCTGGCTCCCCTCTCTGCCAGCAATGGCGATAAAACAAAACATGCCAACCATCCCTGTTACAGGAGTGGCTGCCTTGGGTTTGCAGCAAGGGGGGAAGCTCTGCTGCCCTGTTCTGCAGCTGGCTCCATTTCCAGGTGCCACTCACCTGTAACTGGCAGCACACACTCAGATGTCCCAGGCCCTGGTCCGAGGCTCCTCGGGCAGCAGGTGTGGGGTCACTCCCACTGTGTGAGCACGACCTTGTGCCCAGCACGTGGCTGGTTGGGATGTCTCTGCTGCAGCACTTTGCTCATCTGAAGGGATGGGAATGGAGAGCAGGTGAGTGTCAGAGGGTTTGCTCTGACTCCTGCAAAGCAGGCAGTGCTGCTGCTGCTGGCCTCCACAATCTTTGAACAGGTACAAAGAGCTTTTCTTCAGCAGGCAGTGTAAGTGAGCTTTGACTTTTCGCATCCACCTTTGCCAGAGAGGGTGATGAGTGGCTGATGCAGGCACTGGTCCAACAGCACTACAGCTGAAGGTGCCCCTCTCCAACAGAGAAGTGCTGTGCTGGGGATTTAATTCCAGTTTTTCAAAGAATTGGCTGGAAAACAAACATTCTGTTTCAAAGGGGGGAAAAATAAGAAGAAGTCTAACCTTTAGTATCTGATTTTTTCCAGAGGTTTGCAGCTTTCCTTAATGCAGGCAGGTTCCTATATCTGATTTTCTGGCCCCCTGCAGTAGCTTCCTAAAGTGAAGATTTACTTGCAGGGGCAAGAGACTCTTATCTCTGTCTCTGGCATGACTTCTCTACCTGATAACCTCTGTTATAAAGGAGATCTCACTTTCAGTCCTTACTTTGAGCTGGGCAAGAGGGATAGGAGCCCAGTCAGCCTACATCCTGTATGTGCATCTTGCTCTCTGAAAAATTTGATCAGAATATCCAGTTTGATCTGAAACCCAACCAAAAAGAGAAAGTTGGAAGGGAAAAAAAAAACACTAATCTTCTTAGTTTATCATTAAATCAGAATTTGAAACTAGTCTTAAAAAAAAAAATTCAAAAACCAAACAAACCTCACTGGAATCTGCCCAACCTTAAATATCCACAGATGAGTGTCCATGTAAAGCTCCTTCTACCATCACAACCTACACAATCAATCACAGCCGTATCTTTGTATCTGAATGTTCTTAGTGTCTTCTTGTTTATTTGTTTGGTTTTTAACTGATTGTCAGAGTTTGAATACATCTTTATCAAAAAAAAAGGTATTTACAGAAGTGTAAAAAGCCTTTGCTCCTACTTTTTTTCCCAAGCAGGAGAGGAATGAATCTGACATTACCTCAGGATTTTATCTATTTAGCCCCATCTGCAGGCCATGTCCATGAGGTATGCAGTACATACCCTTGATGTCTCTCTTCAGTCAAGTGTTCCCAGGGAGAAAAATATCCCCTGGAGTTTGTCTGACCCAAATTAGGTGGAGAAATTGCAGTTAAGGACAGCTGTGTGATCCAAGGCGTGAATGGTGCAGAGCTCAAGGTGCCAAGTGATGCTGCAAAGGGCTGGGAATTGCTGCAGCTTTGCTGGCAATGTAGAGAAGGATCTCAGTTCTTTTTTCCACCACCCCACCTCCACCATAGTCCTGGATGCTGGCGCTGCTCTAATCCCATTGGAGCTGGAGAGGAGCTGTGGCACTGCTCAGCTGCCGTGGGGACCTTGTCCCTTCCAGTCCCCTACGGATCATTGCTTTGGAGTTCCCCTCTGGGCAGTCCTGCCCAGAGCTTGGTCTTGCTGGTAATCCCAAGGTTGTGGCTGTGTTTGGGAAATGTTTGTGGCCAGCAAGAGAGAGGCTGTGCTGCAGCACAAGCCTTCAAAGCTGTCAGTGATGTAGAGACTGAGCAATGGAGTCAGCCAGCTGCTTGCTTGGGAAGTCATGGCTAATACACTTGCACGTCTTCAGCCTTTTCCACCTGTCATGTAGTCTGCCAAACTGCTCTTTTCCCTTGCCTTCTCATTCTTCCACGCTTCTCTCAGGAAAACAAACATACCAACTGCAAAAAGGAACAGAGAGACCAGGAACTCGGTTCAGCCACAGCTTTCACCACTTACCTGATCAGGTTTGATCTTCCCATTCTTGCTTCATGGCCTCTGACTCAGCTTTCTGCTCTCTACAACCACAGTGGTAATAGTTGCTGTTAATGAAAATACTTTCAAGAGTAGATACTTTCAGAGCATTAACATCGGGCATTCCTGAAATCTGTCAAAAGTTATGACAACTTCATACAGAAATTCTCCTGTGGAAGAAAAGAGACAAATATTTTGAGAGGCTTACAAGTTAATGTCATGATAAATGCCAGGATCTTATTTTCCAGACTGTTCTGGTTTATCTTCTTTCTATTCCCTACCTGGGGGCTGCATTACAGCTTTGCTCCCAGCAGTTGAAGGCAGCTGCTGTTTGCAGGGGGGAGCTCCTGTGGCATTATTTATGGCAGCTCTCAGTGAGAGGACAGTGATTTATTGTGTGCCATCTTCTGCAGCTGTGAGTTTGCACCACGGCGACAGGGACGTTCAGTGGAATCCTGATTTTCAGTCTGACACAGAGGTAGAGAAAGGTGAACTGGCTGGGTAAAAATGAAAGCCTGTTAGTATCCTCCTTTGCCCTCACACAAATAAAGTTTTACCTTCTGGAATTGGGAAATTAGGGTTGCAAATACCCTGGCATTCATGTTTCTATCTCTCCTGCCAGACAACTTTCTCAAGAGAAGTCAGGATAGTCTTGGTTCTTCCTCTAAAATTGGGTGACCTTTTTTTATATAGGTCCCCCTTATTTTGCCTCTCCTCCAAACCCTACATCTGACTGCATCTGCTCTACATCTGACCCCCCTTGTTAGGGAAACTCTGATGAATTTGTCACTTGCCCAGTGCTCTGAGCTGCACTTGCTATTGTAGCAAAAGGAGCCCTCACCCAGGAGCTCTCAGGTCTGCCCCTGCCTGCAAAAAGGAGCTCACTTCTCTGTGCTACCAAAAAAAAAGCTGTAGAATTTGACTTCATGCCCTTGATCTTGAAAAAAATACACAGATCAACTGAGCAGGCTCATGGGCTTATCCAAATTGAATCTCATTGCCAAGTTCCTTGGTTTTGATCTACGTTATAAAAGTGTTAAATTTCCTGCAAAGCCACTGGCATTCTGCACAGGGAAAATGATAGAATAACACCTGGGAATGCTTTGCATTTTATTTCTGGGGCTATATCTTTCGACCACAGTTTATCTGGCACAATGCACAGGAAAATGATGGGATGTGTTTTGTAACATTACACGGGAAATCCTGGCACTGCCTTCTCTCAGTAGCAGTGAACCATGCCAGTCAGCTGTGGCATGATGTCACGGGACAATGAACAAGCCCAGCTTAGTGGCCCTGTGAGAAGCTGCATGGGAAGCTGCTTCATGAGCTGTGTCTACTGGAGAGGGAGTAAAGGGAGGAGGAGGGAAAGGTTCATTTATTTGCTCCCAAGATTCCTCCTCTGAGGTTCGCATGATAGAAATTGGGGATTAATAATTCCATAAAAGACACGACTGTAGATACAGTAATGGAGGGCAAGTGAGCCCATTATCTGGTCTGGCTGACTGAAAGATTTTGCTCCAAGGCATCTGCTGTAATTGAAGATTTGGTTGGTCAAGCTGTAGAATACTTTTAGGATACAAGTGATGTGTGCTGTCATTGCTGTGCAAGCTTATGGTTCTTTTCTCCTATTCTCCTGAGCTGAATAGAATATAACCTTCAGATCAGTAATCAATGTGTGAATAATATGGGCCTACATTTCAGGGGGAAAAAGGTATGAGGTGAAATGCAAAACTTCAGATCTTCCTGGTGGTTTCTTTCTGCTCTGCTTCCTCTAGCAACAAAAGTAATGGTAGGTCTTGATTGTTCTGAATTGTTCCAAAGCACTAAAATCCAGAGGTTAAAAAAAAAAAATTACAGACATGAAAAGGTACAGCTCTTGCTTATTGAAATGCAGAGGGGACCAGGGGACCTGATTAGGCAAATTTTGTGCAACAAGAATACAGCCAAGCTCCTGAAAAACTGCGGCACTACCAGGGAGATGCCTTTATTAACAGAATAAACACTCAGTCCTCCTCCAGATTGTTATCCAGATTGAATGGCACTTGGTTCTTATCAAGACACTTCTTCATAACATGGAAGTGTGTGGTAGTGTGATCCTTCAAGCAAACACCATGCTGCTTAAAGCCTGATTCCTGTCATGCAAAGTAGCCTACAGCCCCTCTGGACACACACTGCAATAGAAGGCGGGCAATAAACTATCAGTTCTTAACTTCCCCAAACACCAGTAGCTAGCAGGGTTTCTGTGCCAGGGTTTTTCACCTTTCCACATTGCTGGTAGCCCTGGGAGAGAGCATGGAAAAGGATTTTGATCATTAGGAATTTCTCCCATTGGCAGAAAACCTGCAGACACAGAGGTGGCAGCCTGGCATGCTGATGCCTTCCTGTAAGTAATCACTCAGTCTGGTGAAGAACAACTTCCTACCTTATCTCCCCATCCATAAGAGCAGCAGGGTTGCAAAAGGCAGCAGCAGCACACCCCATGGGTTCATGCTGCACACAGACTGAGCAGAGTGCTGCACTCAGGCAGCTTCCTGCTCCCAAAGTGGTACTACTTCATCTTTCATAATCTTCTCTTAGGAGAGGTTAAAGCCCTCCTTCCTGTAGGAGAGGTTAAACACCATCCTTTTGACATTAAGGGGATGTTAAAAGATCTGAATGCTTACAGAGGTAGAGACATTTATGATCTCATGTCTTTGAGGAAGTCTTACCTGATGCAGGTTGGAAGGGAAAGTCGGCAGAGCAAGCCTCAAACCAGCCAAGGTGTCCTAAGCAGTATTTCCAGGGTGTCCATCTCAGGCAGATCTGTTTGTAACCTGGGCCAGGCTTGTGTCACAAGTGTGGCTTGATACACATTTAGCGTTAACAGGAGAATAGAATTCCTCAAACCTCAAGGTGCAAAATAAGAAATCCCGTTTTTTTAAAGTATAGTCCAATCCACTCTTCAGTGCCTCTGGTAAATTGGGCAGGGACCCTTACAATTTCTGGGGAGAGCTGTGGCTTTTCCTTAGGCTTCCCTGGATAGCCTCCATACTGCTGTGTGTATTTGAAGAGTATTCATTGGTACAATCCGAGAAAGGCTTTAAAGAAGGAATGTATTTCGGAGTATCTCCAGAAATGGTTCCTCTGTGAAATGCTTTTACTTGGGAGAACAAATCAAAGTAATTAATTAAATTTTGGAGTAATAATATATCCTATACAGTAATCGTAGACATTTTTACTTTCACTGTCCAAAGGATTGTCTGGAGAGGGTTCTCCTCATTATATGTCCAAATGTATAAGGTTGGTTATTGCAGTGTTCATGTACAGAAGCAGTGGTTTCAAACCTCAGTGTGTTTAGAACCCTGTATGGGAATGAATCTGGGAAGCTTTCACCACTGTAACCAACTACCAAGAAGATAAAAGTGTTTGAGGTATTTTTAAATGTCAGATTCCAGACACAAAGTGTATTACTGTGATTTGATCTTCAGACTCTGTATTTATCTGCCTAGCCTCTCCTGTTCTATCAACAACTCCATTCACCTTGGAGATAGCTTTAAGCTATTGATTCGGGTCTCTAAATTCTAAATTATGATATTTAAGTCAAGGTATGTAAATCATTCATTTAAACACTATCAAAATGGAAAATTTGAAGATTTTGTTCTTAAATTTTAAGGGCTAAAAAAAGCACTGTACAAGCAGTTTAAAACATGATGGAAGCATCAGCCAAATATTTTTTTCATATTTGGTGAGGTAAATAGCAGATAAATGTCAAATATGCAAGGGCCACCTAGATCTCTTACTTTTAAAAAGAGCTGTTCTAGACTGTCACTTCAAGGGACTTAGTGTAGCTGATGTGTCTTCTGTTTCTCAAAATACAGATGCAGGTAGTTTGGGTAAAAATGAGGCTTTGCACTGTCCAAAGCATGACTCCAAGCAAACATGATCATTTTCAGGTTCTTACACTGAAATGAAAGATGTTTTCCTGCGCCCAATAACCCAAATATCACAGTGTGCCTAAGGATGCTGCTGACATTTTCAAAGACCACCCAAGGTGCTGCCTTTCTGACTGCAGCTATGCTCTGGGTCTCCGTGGGACTCCCTGTCTGCTCCTTTCCAGCTCTCTTGCATCTCTTCCAGTTGCTTTCATTCTGCCTCTTGTCAAGTCATTGGAGTCCAGTTTCATATTATTGTCATAGCTGGAATAAGTGCTTGACTTTTAAAGGTAGCCTAAACGTATACAATATATAAAAATTGAAGTTCACTAGTCACCACAATTCTTAAGATCTTAAGATGTTAATAATTTGATTTTTAATGTAATTGCCTCTTGGCTGAAGACAAGGCTTGTGTGTTCATCCAGTGATAGGTCAGGTTCAGTGAACTAGTTTATTTATCCTTCTCACAGCACATCAGCAGAGGGTTTAAACAGATTAGTTAAAGCATTCCTTGTGATCTAATTATTCCTTAAAAGAAAAGACAAATATTTTAGTATTTCAGTTTGATGTTCTCTTAACGCAAACTTTTGGTGTTTGACTTACTGCTTTGTGTCCAAAAAGTCTGAGAATGCACTTTGATACTCTTTTTTCTCCAAGACTGAGATGCAAAAAGTTATTAGGCTCAATTACTATTTCAAAGTCAAACTACAGTGTTTGTTTCAATCGTTTTCTTTCTCCTGCTAAGCAGAACAGTTATTTACATGGCTTGTTAACCACAGGGCTTCTCAGGCAGGGGTCAGCTGACAAGTGACACTGGAGGAAATGTTCAGTGAGGTGAGAGTTGAGGGAGAACACATCTAAGAAGCATGCAGTGGCTGAAAGGGCATGTTCCAAGCTTTCCATTTGTGGTTAATCGAGGTATCCTGTACTGGATCAGATAAATGCCACTTTTGTCACAGCCTATCCTGAAGGACTGGGGCTCCCAGGTGTGCTCTATGCTGGGCTCTGCTGTCTGAAAGTTAATGATGAAACTCCTGCTGACTTTGGACACTGGGGTTTCCTGATTTTGTGTGAAATTATTGGTTAATTTCAGATAAGAGAGGAGATCCTGACTTACTTACATACTGCTTGGGACGTGCAACTCAAGTCCTCGAGTGGTATGCATTTAATCATAAATCCTGCTCAGAAAGCCACAGTGTCACTTCTGAGTGCTGCCAGTGTTGTAGAGGACAGTGTGAAGAAAGTGTAAATTTAGGAAGTAGTACTGTCTCTCCATCCTGTGGCATCCTGTGCATCTTTCCTCCAAGATCTGTGGATCTTGGAGGAAACTTTGGAAGCACGGGCAGTTAGAGAGACACATTTCCCAGGGCAAACAGAGGACGAGGAGTGCAGAGCTGTCCCAGTGGAGAGGAGCACATCAAAGCCTGCTCAGCTCTTCTGCAGACTCCACAAGCAATTCCTGCTCTTGCTTTTGGCTTATGGTAATGAAGGCAAGAGGAAAATTAAGTCCAGGGTGTTCATGTGGCCATGAAGTACTGAATTTTTTTGTAAAGCTTAGTAACTGTCATTTTTCAAGTAATTTTCTAAGAGAGGGCTGGAATGTGGGTAGTGCACGGGAACCAACGTACCTTGAAAGTACATTTCTTTGTTTTAATAAGGCTGGCAGTGTACCGTGACTCACCATAATGAATTAATTTGGTGTTTACCATAACAGCACTGCGCTTAATGAACTCATCATATTTATGCAACTGTCTGTAGATGTTCTCTTGTCATTTGGGATTTATAAATAGGTACTAATACTTTTATAGCTGCTTTCTCCTGAGCAGGAAAGTTCTTCACAGTGAAAGGCCATTAAAGTTCACTTCTATTTTTCTACATAAAAAGTAAGCAGAAGATCTTTAATAACTTGATTTTTATCTTTATCTAGGTTTCTGAATTGTTAGTGTGTACTCAGCAAAGCTGTTCAGCTTGAAAAAAACTATTGTAGAGCCATCTTTATCAAATTCCACAAGTCATATAATAAATAGAGTTAATATCTCATTTGACTGCAGATGCCATTTCATTTAAGGTTACCCTTCTACATTTGAAAGAAAGTATCCATGTAAGTTCAACTGATTTAAGGAAAAAGAAGTTCTCTGAATTGAACAAAGTGATACTAATTTATGCGATCCAAGTGATGGTTGCTACATCTTTAGAAGGTAATGGTTTGTTGCTGAACAAAACAGAAGGTCAGCTGCTTCCTCTCTTTTAATATTGTTTGATATGCAAATCCTTAATGCTGAGCAGCAGCTCTGGTTTAGTACTGCTTCTTCTGTCCTTTCTAGGAGGCGAGATGTTTACCCTCGTTTCTGTGCACTGCCTTCCCACTGACAGCAGTGTGGCACCGAGCACTGCTGAAGGGCACAGCAGAAGGCGGCCACCTGCCTGCCCCCGTGGGCCTCCAGTTAGCTGGGCTTAAATCTGCTCGGAGTCCCTGCCACACAACAGGCTTTGCAGCTGGACCCATGAGCACTCTTTTGCTGGGTTAAGTGGTGGGAATGGGAGCAAAGGGAGAACTGCATGGTCTTGTCTGGCAGCATTTGGCTGGCACGCAAAATTTCCTCTCCTGGAGCCCATGATTGGCAGCTCATTAAAAAGCTGGCTTAAAAAATATCCACACAGAGAAACAGAAAACAGTCCCTTCAGAATCAAAAGATCTCACAGATATCAAGATCTGTAGTTGAAGAAAGGGCTGGTATATCTATCTATATATATAGATATAATGATCTCTTCTTCCAGGTGCTTTGCTCGTTTTGCAAGCTCTCCCAGCATCACTTCATCCACTCGGGACCAGGCCCTGCTTCCCTCTCTCTTTCACCTCAGAGCAATGACTTCTGCCTTACATCTTGCCACACATCCTTTTTATGGATGAAATGTGGTGCTATAAATCTTACAAATATGATTTATGGCATCAAAGTCAAGGCTTGAGCATCACTATGTGTCTCCTGCCAGGCCTCGAGGATGAGGGCAAAATATGAAAACTCACCAGGTCTCAGTGAGACAGTGAGGTACCACTGGTGGGAGAGGAGGTGAAAAGGACTCCAAGAGTCTCCTACTTCCCACTCTCCATTCTTGTTTCCCGCTTCCTTCCCCATGAGGAAGCAAGCCAGGCTAGGCAGCAGCCATCCCTCTCTGGCACCACAGCCCCAAGCCAGCCTTCCAGGTGGCACCAGTGAAAGCTGCTCTGCTGCCAGAGAGGAGCCTGCTTTGCCAAAACCTAAAGCTTGTTCAGGGGGATGCAACAGGAGCTGGCATCACTTCAGTTATTGCAGCGAATAGGAAAGATTTAGGCAGTTGCTTCACTGAAATAAAAAACCCACAAACATTCCTTGTGGGTCCCTGCCTGTCTACTTTGATAATTGAAGAATGCTTACAAATCAGCATAGTTTTAGATCTTGCTTTAAGGGGAGAACCAAATCCTGAAGACTTGGCGCTAGACTTTAGATAGAAAAGCTCCAGTGAGAAGGTTTTGCCTGACGAGTGATTTTTGGATAGTCACTGCAGAAGTTACCAGAGGTCTTATCACTGCCTGATCCCACCTGCAAGCACTGAGTGCTCCCAAAGGCGACCCGTGTGAGCCCCCTGGGAGCCAGCACAAGGGCAGGCACTTTGGCTCAGGGTCCTGAGGCAGAGCCCACCAAGGTACACAACTACAGCATTTTTATTCTTATTGCTTACATTTCACCCCCCATCAACAGCGGGCATTCATTACATTGGCTCTGCAAATCGGGTCTCTGCAGCAGTCTGATCTGCTGACTAGAGCCAAGTACCTCATCACATCCTTATCAGTGCCAATGGGGAAGTTATCCCTCTGGACAGCGTGTTCCTGGTGTGGGAAGCTGATATTCAGTGACCTTTGACATCCCGGAACATGCATTGGCATTTCCAATATCATTGTAAATGGCCTCCCGTATCTTGTGCTCACTACTGATAGCTGAGAATGAAATTAGATCAAAAAAGGTGTTGTCACAGAGGTCTCAATTTCAGAGCATTTGTGACACCTTGCTATCATATTAAGTTGGGGGGTTTTATCTGTGGGTATTTTGGAGGAGTAATTCCATTTCACTGCCAGCAGCAATATATGTAGTTACCAAGTGGAATCCAGGCCTATTCCCATTGATTCATTAGGATTTGTTCACATCCCTGTTAGATTTGGAAACCGCAGGCAGCTTAGTTTTCTGTGTTTATATCCACGAGACATCACTTGGCACTGTGAATTCAGAGCCAAATCAGTTAAAATGCACACAGCCATTTTCTTTTGTGCAGCTCAATAAATTTACGTCATTGCTTTGAAAAATGTAACTCTAACACTTCGCTTGCTAAAGAAAAATATATTCAAGACCTGCACTCCATCCATAAGCAAGTTTTAAAGGTCATGTTTTTTGGACAAATGGGATTATTTCAATATATAGGCTTCTTTTGTAAGCTTTTTAAGTCCATGGTATTTCAAAACATCAGGAACTCATGCATCCTACTTATTAATTTCCACTGGCTTACGTCTCACAGTACTACACTGTACTAATAAGCAGGTTCAAAAGAGCCAGGGCCATTGAGGAAAAAGTTCAGTTGTAAAAATCTGGGACTAGGAAAGAGAGGCACTTGCTGGAATTATAGCATTAGAACATCATTATCATTCAGAGCATTTAGTTAATGCCTTATTACTTTAGTCATTTGTTAAATTCGAAAATCAAATAACAAGCTGATTGTAGTGTCTGCCACCCAACAGGTACATCTGATTAGCGTGTCGGGGAACCCACCAGGAGCTGCGGCAAATCCACGTATTTTTGTGGAAAGAGTGCCATCGTGTGGGAACCTCCTTGCAGCACGCAGGGATAGCAGTGCCCGTGTGGCGGCGTGCCTGCTTGCAAGGAACCTCCCTTCCTCCGTTTTTCCTGCAATTTCCATAAAAGCGCAATTTTCGTCTCTGAAAATGAGCTGCAAAGATAGGAACTTTCATAACTAGGAGCGGGTTAGAAGTGTTAAATCGCCTTAATATGTTAACTATTATTTTGATTCCACAAACAGGTGAATCCTGAAATAAAGTGTTTCTGAAGCCTAACAGAAACAGGATCTCCCTCTTTCTCTCCATGCCATTAATATAGTTAGATATTAGTGCTCTTATAATTTCTCTCAATATATATTTTATCCCTCAACATCTGTTTGTAGCTGCAGTTTTACAAGGCTTCATTATAAGCTTTCCACTTCTTGAGCTCTCCCATGTAGTGATACCATTACTATCCCCAATTTCTTCTTCCATTTTTTATGTTTTCCTTTAAAGAATTGAACTTATATGTTACATCCATAAAGAAAATTGCCAATAATTACCAGGGGTACAATTAGGAATAAATCTCTGTTAAGGAACAAGCCAAAGCTCAATGTCTTTATGCAAATGCCTTTTGTTAAAAAGATGTCTTCTGTAATCAGGAATTATACTGACAAGTGAAGAATCATTTAATTAATGAGAACAGAGCAATCATTTGGATGGTTCATTCTACTCCTGACTGAATAAAAGAGAGAAAATAGCCCTGCTCAGGGATTAAAGTCACTGCTGGAAGAAATAAAGCCCATGGGTGTTGTTCTGTTACTGCCATGGGTAGATAGTACAGTAATTCCTAAATATAAAAACACATATATTTGATTAGGTGGTAAAAATTAATTGACTATTACTCCACAAGAACTTATACAAAAGGGTTCTGTTTATGCTGGCCGTCTGCTCCTGCTAACCTCTCAGAATGGAATATTTGGGCCAAAAGACTCGCCTAAATCCTAGTGCAGGATTCCAGGACAGTGAGAACCAGAATTATGACAAGTTCTTTCCATAAGGACTGTATGCCATGATTGAGGGTAGTGTATGGACTCCTCTGCAGTTGCAGAGGAGTAATCTGGTCTCCCATTCAGCCCTTTGTTTAGAGCAGGTCAATTTGCTCTGGGTCTTTGAATTTCACCAGGGGTGGTGATGCCATAAATTCTCTGGCCCATTGTTTGACTTCTCCGATCCTCCTCTTATCTGGTTAGAATTTCTTATCTAACAGTTTATCCCAGTTGCATCTCCTCTTGTCACTGGGTTTAACCCGAGCTTCTCTACACACTCGCAGCAGGCAGCTGCAGGTAGCAATGGCAGCAGTCCTGCCTATGTTCCCATCCCTCCAAAATTCATCTGAACATGGATGGCTCATAACAGCTATTTGGTCTCTTGCAACAAACCAGAGAATACTCCCATCCTTGAGATATCCCTGCTCCATCAGAAAGCTTCAGGATGAGCCTTCCCTAAGTTGTCTCTGGGTTTGGGAGAAGTCAAAATGTAGTCCAGGCAACTCTGACCTTGAGTACCTTTCTCCAGGGTGGGACCTTGAGCGATGTACCGCCAGCAGGCATTGCACAGAATTTGTCCCACTTCTTACAAACACAAAGCTACGTGAACAAGGTGATTCTGGCATCTCCAAGGGCACGTGTATCACTTGTGATCTGTTCCTTTAGAGTACTGTTCCCTCTGGAACAGCTCGGGGTGAACAGGATGCTCCCCTCAAACAGGTCATGATCCCAGCCACCAGACATACCACTAGGTGGGAAATGGGAGCTCCCTCCAGACCTGTGCTGGGATTTCAGCCACTGGTGGCCGTGTCAAGCCCCCCATTCCTGGCAAGACCACAGCACAAATATTGTGGTCATTTGGATGTGCCATAGCAAATTAAGTGTCCTTAACTACCTGTTAAAGCAGCATCAGAGACTGAGTTACCTCTATACAGCTGCTAGCTGCCCTGTGGTCCCCAGGTGCATTCCAGCTGCCTTTGGGGGCTGATGTAGACCACTGCACTGAGCTGTTGTGGTAGCAACATCCCAGACCTCTGCTGGTTTGTGTGCACTTGGACTTTTTTGCATGCTGTGTCAAATAATTGCAGTAATTTTTTGCCTTCCAACACTGAAATGAAAAACAAATTTATTACATAAAGGAAAAATTTTCTATTGTTTTATTCTTTTTAGGTGTAATCATTGAATTTTTTTATCTTGGATAACCAGAGGCACCCAGCTGTTACTCTAGTCATTTCTGGATGCGTTTAAAAAACACCCCATTCTCTCAGAAATAAATGGAGTAAATATGAACATATTCTTCCAAACAAAATTCTCATTTCTCAAACATTTCATCCCACAGGAAGCCTAGTTAAATATGTTGTCCTTCCAAGCTGCCCAGTAAATATTTGGCCATGGACTGGGTATGTAGGTCCCAGGACAAGAGAATTCCACAGCAATGAACCTTCCTGTGGAATCCCTAATCATCAGGTTGCATTCTGACATTAAGCAAGACTGGTTTAGGTCATCACTGACTGCAATAAGATGGCTTTTCTCTCTCTCCAAAGCAGCAAATGTAGGTAACCCAATAAAGATCAGTTTACAATGACATTGTGTGTAATGTGGTAAATCTGAAATGTATGTTCCTTCTGATTTTTTTAATTGAAATGTCTCTTCACCAATGATTTGAATGCAAAATGTTGTCAGATATCTAATGGACTATGAAAGTCAGTTGACCTAGACTAGTAAAAGCCAATTGAGAAGATACAGTATATGAAGTCAAGCATTTTCACTGAGGTTGTTAAAAGAAGGAAAGAGAGATTTGTGTGTGGTTTGCAGTATCTGGAGTGGAACACAGATATCCATATGCTCAGTCTAACAGGCAGGCCTATACCCAAGCTTTCTTTTCTGGCTAGATCAGTCTGTGCAGGTTCATCTGCTGCTTGGATTTCCAAGACATGTGGGAAGGTTGCAGGCAGTCAGATTTACACCCTCATGCTCTCAGGTGCTACTGCCCCACTGTAACCCCCGACTCTGTGCTTTCTCCCCAAGGATTTTGGAGCTGCAGCAGAATGGCGACATGGACGTGCTGAAGCATAAGTGGTGGCCGAAGAACAGTCAGTGTGACCTTTACTCATCTGTGGATACCAAACAGAAAGGAGGTGCCCTGGACATAAAAAGTTTTGCAGGTGTTTTCTGCATCCTCGCTGCAGGGATTGTCCTATCCTGTTTCATTGCAATGTTGGAAACGTGGTGGAATAAAAGGAAAGGCTCCCGGGTTCCATCAAAAGAGGTATTAGATCCTCCATTTCTCCTGGGGAATTTTCATGCACCCTAATGATTGCTGCCTTGACTTTATGGCACTAGAGAGGGTGGGGAATCAAATTCAGAGATACTTCATTAGCTTCCTGATTTTTTAAGGTAAATGATGTTCCTTAAAATCTTTCTAGCTATTCTTTCTAGAAAAGCTTGAATAAAAATAAATGTGTATTGATGATGTATAAATATGCAACTATTCTGAGTAAAACACAATTGTTACTTGTAGAATAGTACATTATTAATACATCAATATTTAATTTGTTGTTCCCATTGGTGACAGCTAATTCTCACTAGGTATCTTGGCTTCTTCTTGAAAAATACATCCCCTAAGCTCAGTGGCTGAGTCTTTTAAAATACATTTGCAAAATTTACCCTTTTAATCAGCTGTTAACTTCTTGAATAAACTTGTCCCCATTTTCAGAAACATTAAGCTCCTGAGACTTCCATGAACTTCAGTTTTTGTTATTTCATCTGAAGTCCAGGGAAGCAAGACTACATTAGATTTTTCAGGTTCGGGCCAGACTTATTTCTGAAACCTGCTACAAGCTTGTTTCAGAAAATCTTGTACAGATGCCACAGAGAAATATGTTCTTTTACACCTGAGATGAGTTTGCTTCTACACCTACATGTGTAATGCTTTACTTCCTGTGGTAATCTACCTGTCCCTCTACCAGCCATCTGAGCCTTGTGCAACTTCACACCAATTTCTTATATTCATAATTAAGTTTTTACCTCTACAAAATGCTAAAAAAAAAAAAATTTGGAACAAAATGATTTATTAAAATATCCTTGGAAGCAACACCCAAAGCTGAACCTAAATATGAGCTTTAATGTAGCACTATCAAATATAGCTTTTCTGTCTGTGTAGCTTAGGCCCATCTGTGTAGCTTGCGGGGTATTGCTGTTAATTTGTGTGCAGTGGTCTTGCCCTCTCTGCACTTTCTCCATTGTGTTTATTCCTGCTAATCTAATGCTGTCTAATCAGGCAGGATTAATTACACCACCTAATTAGACAACATTGGCAGTGATGTTAAAATACATTTAATCTTTTCTTGCCTGTTTTAATTCCCAAGTTGTTTTTTTTTTCTTTTTTTCTTTTTTTTTTCTTTTTTGTTCAAGATCTGGACCGGACCATTATTAAAAGGAAAAAAAAAAAGGAATCTCTAGTCTTTAAATTGGGTTTCTCAGGAATGGAAACCATGTAGTTTCACCTGGTAAATTATTTTAAAACCCTAAGATTTACTTGATTGTTGTTTACCCAAAGTTTCAGCACTTCATACTTTATATTTATCTGGTGCAAAACATGAAAATCAATAACAAAGGAAAGGAAAAAAACCCACCAACACAGATATTTTATACAAGTATAAAAATTTCTATTTCAATTTTCAAATGCTGAGAAATTCAAGTGTGTACTTTCCACAAATGGTATAATTTGGCCTCCTTGATGTTTGTTATATTGCCATTAGCTTAGCACTTAAACGCTCATCTCAATAATAAATTGAAACGCTTGGCTCAAAACTGAGTTTAACATGGACGTATGTGCTAAATGTCCCCATTATCCTGGATGTGGGGGTCATTCAGCAAAGAAATACATCTTAACTAACTTTCTTAAAATTCATTTTAGCTTCCATGAAATCCATTGGCTCTTCCAGGCCACTAGTCCAGAATCGGGGGTCAGATTGGGCCAGTTTGTGGTCAGCAAGCCAACCCTTTTTCCTGGTGGCTGCCATCTTGTGCTCCAGAATGCAAGCATTTATACTGAAAAAAATTGTCTAATGGTTGTGAAGATAACATTTCGGTCGCGTGCCAGAAGTAACCCATTCACTGATGTCTGCCTGAGTCTGCAGACAGCCTTAAACAGTAGCTCTGAGAGAAGTATGAACCGCCCCAGTAATCTCAATGGGATGTTGACTCTGAAGCCTGATGATAATTTAAATGTGAAAACTGCTGAATGTTTCACTACTGATCACACGAGAGAGAAGAGGAAAGATCATTTTATGGAGATATGCACAATCTTACTGTGAGTGGGTCTCATTTTGGTGTATCGATTGGGTGGAGATTGGGTTGTGGGCTAAGCATGGGAGATTATCACCGCTTATATATTTTCACTGGTCTGACCCTAGCCCCAAATGCATCTCTGTAAAAGAAAGAGGACTATTTTGAGTTACTCTTAGAGGCTCAGAAGCTATGAAATTCTTTTCCCGATTGGCATTTTAAATTACAAAGTATTTGTATGTTTGTTTTTTCCAAAATTAAAAACAAACAAACAAAAAACAAACCAGAACAAAAAAAAAAGAAAATATTTAGGACTGTCCCTCAGAGACATAGTCATGACTTGCACACGCTAATTGAGCCTCTGTATATTTCTTTAGCTTCTGATGTGGCCCCAGTTCTCCTGCATCCATATGCAGCTCCAAATTTTTTTAGGAGATAGCGTTTGGTGAATGCGTTTGGATTTGATGTCACCTGTGTGGTTGTTATGTGCATCCATGTCTATGTCCACCTGTGAATAAACAATAGACAGAAAGCTAAGTCCGAGAAATGAGCACTGCATTTTTTCCTTCCCATGATGAGCTCAAACCAAAGCCCTTGTGGTCAGTGATCATCCAGTCCCTGGGAGATCCCTGATGCCCTGTTCCCTTCCCCTTTTTCCCTGGTTTGTCTCCCTGTCCCTGCCCTCAGAAGGTGCAGTCCTGGAGGGAAGCTGGCCTCTCAGTCTTCTTCCATTCGGGCTCTGTGTTCGGCGTGGTGCCAGCGCAAATGTTCAGTGATCCATTCTGCTAAATAGATAAACTCCTGCAGTTTGTTCTAGGTGTGGACTTTTTCAGAGTGCTTGACTTCATTCCTAGAGAAAAGAGGGATCTCAAGCCCATTCGGTATACTAGGAGTTTTGCCATTGATTCAGGGAGCTCTGGATCAAGCCAGTCAATGAATTTCAGTAATCAAGGCTGGAAGTCATCAGTGCACATCTATCGGCTGCCTAATTATCCTCTGTGAGGTCCTAGAGTGTGAGATATTTCTAGTGGCCTGGAAGAGCCAGTAAATTTCACAGAGATTAAGGTAAATTTTAAGGTTAGTTGAAATTGATTTTTGTTCTGAATGAGCTGCACTACTTAGACTGAGGGAATATCCCTGTACGTGTGTACTTAATGCTGCTTTGAATTAAGCTTTGCAGTTCAGCAGAAATACGTATGTACAACAAGTGATTTATTGGGCCACCTAGGGCTTTCTCCTCTTTTTTAACTTATATGCATTTAAATTCTCAATTATAACCAACAAACCTGTTTAATTGTGTTCTCTGGGAAGAGAGATTTAAGAAGGAAAAGGGACAGAGGTAAGAGAAGCGATGATATATTATTATAAATACATCAGGCTGCCTTCTCTTCTCACCCACAAAAGTATAATTCCATCAGAATAGATGGAATTGCTTCTTTGTAGGTAAGGAGATAATTAATCCCTCTGTTGGCATTGTAATTTAAAATTGCCTGGTGTACTCCTCTCTGTGCAATGTCAATGAGTCACCAGTGCTTGGGGTTTTTTCTCTGTATGTTCAGCTTTTCTACACCACAATTTACATTATAAAGGCAAAAAGGAACCTGAGAAGTTTCTAGCCCTTCCTGAAACCCTGAGAGGATGGCAAAGATGGCAACCTGATCCCTCAGAGCCTCCCATGTTGACATCCAAATTTAGTTCTCATTGTGGACTTGAAGAACTGGCATCATTCCAAGCATTTGAGATTATGCAGTTTACTTTTATTCAGCTGTTGCTAGTCTAACCCACCTAGCTCCGAGCTTGCCTTTTCCTGAAAATCTACCAGTGGTGCTTTGAGTTTTGTTGTTTGCATCCAGGGTTTGAAGGTAGCTGTGGTGTAAGGGTCTGCCTCAGTTTGGCTTTTCCCACCTGGCTTCAGGCGGTGGGGGAGTTCGCTGGTGACACTCAGGACACCGTCAGCTAAGAGCCAGCTCTAGTTAATTGTGCCTTGTGCTCCCTGAGCAGTGCTGATCACCTTGTGAAACTTCAACCCAGCACAAACGGCAATGGTGAGTGGTGCCTCTTGTTTTTCTCATTCCCCAGGACGACAAGGAGATCGACCTGGAGCACCTCCACAGGCGCGTGAACAGCCTCTGCACAGACGACGACAGTCCCCATAAACAGTTCTCCACCTCCTCGATTGACTTGACCCCGCTGGACATTGACACTTTACCCACACGTCAGGCACTGGAGCAAATCAGTGACTTCAGGAACACTCACATCACCACAACCACCTTCATACCAGAGCAGATCCAGACTCTGAGCCGCACGCTGTCTGCTAAAGCCGCCTCGGGATTCTCCTTCGGCAGCGTGCCCGAGCACCGAACTGGCCCTTTCAGGCACAGGGCACCCAACGGAGGCTTTTTCAGGAGCCCCATCAAAACAATGTCATCTATCCCTTACCAACCAACTCCTACCCTGGGCCTGAATATCGGTAGTGACCCAGACCGAGGCACCTCCATCTGAGCATCAGAACAAGTTTCTTCACTGTTTCTTATTTAGGACTCCCTTTGCAAGGAGCAGCTGTAATATTGTGGGACTAACATGGATGTAACCTTTCTTCTTTTCCTTATTTTTTGGTTCTGAGGGTTGTGGTTTGGGGTTGGGTTTTGTTTTTTTTTTTTTTTTTTTTTTNTTTTTTAATTTGTTTGGGGGTTATTTTCTGTTCAGGGGTTGTTTTGGGGTTTTTCTCTTTATTTTATTTAAAGATCAGAATTATTAGTAGCAACTCTTCCTCCTCCTCTTCTCTGCTTTCTCAGTCTGGACTTTTCTGCCTCCCCTTATTCTCTGTACTACTTGAATCACTTATTCTTCAGTTTATCACCATGTTAGGTTTTGGTTACTTCAAGCTTTTCATATACTTTAAATATAGGAAATGAGCAGCAATTCATGCATAGGAAAACCCTGAGGATTACTTTACAGAAGGGCATTCGCTCCTCCTCCCCCACCGCCTTTTTTTACTATAATTGCAATAACTGAAGTATTTTTCATGTACTCTGCTGCATCCAGTCAGCGCTCCACTGCTGTGTGTCCTTTTAACTGTGGACCAAAGGCAAACCCTGCAGTTTAAAAACCAGAAAATTTAAAAAAAAAAGGCAAAAAGACAAAAAAACAGAAAAAAAAAAAAGGAAAACAAATGAAGTTCAGAATCATTCAGGCCCCATAATATAAGAATGCAATTTTGTAGAATTACAAAAAGCCATTACTATGCCAGTAAAGACTACAGTTAAATCTACTTTTGCACTGCAACAGTGCATATGACCTTTATGTGATTGTACAGTGTTAAAAGTTTTTCTTATGTACAGTAAACTGTATCATATGGCAGAAGCCTCTGTTGTGTTAAATAAATTAGTATCTCATACATATATATATACACATATATACGCACAGGTATGTGTATATATATATACATGTATATATAGCTATAAAATGGCAGCCGTTGCTATTGCAATTCATTTAATAAAGCTTTAGTAAAAATGTGTTGTATACAGGAGAGATGTACAGTGCAGGGTGTCTTTTCATTTAGAAAAGACAGGTTGCTTTAACGTTATTCTGACTTGCATCATTTGCCAACAGAGCATATTTTATACTTTTCTATTAGAGCATCCAGGGCAACTTAACATTTGTACCTAGATGTAACTCCTTTGGTTAGGTTTTGCATTGGCTTTTGAGCATTCTATAAGGCTAATCTTGATAATTTTCCTTTTAATTAATTAAACAAATGGAACTCTCTCTTAGGTATACCATGTTCATGAACAACTGATACACCTCTAGAGCAGTTAAACATGGATCAGAGGTCAATAAATCCTTTTCCAAGTCAGCACAGTTGATCAATACAATAATGGCGTTAGTGGAGGAAAAAAAAAAAAAGCCCTCAAGATACACAGGTGTGGCCTTAATTATAATCATGTATTGTTCTAAGGAAAAAAATATGAACAGGCACTCAGTTTAACCCTTTCTATGTTAAGTTAGATTTAGAGGAGCTATGTATTTTTTACATTAGTGCCAACTGTATAAAGCAAGAAAAAGAACAGCAGTGGGAGCAAAACCGGTGCCCAGTTTGGCACCAGCTTTTTCAAGTAACAGTGTTGTTACCTGTTAGAAATGTAGGAAGAGCTTTCAATTTGTAATCCTTAAACTAAAAATGCGGTTAAGTAGAAAGCAAGCAGTTTATCCTGTGAGTTTTTTGGTTTGGTTTTCTTTTTAATGCAACCATACACTTATTTTAACCTAACTCATTCTTTGGCTAAGATTAATAGGAATCAGCCTATGTGATTTGCTTTAGGATAAATTAAAAGGTATATTCTTCAGATCTATTCTATTTTGATGCTAATTCTGTTCTGGGGGAGCATCTTGTACTGTCACTGTTTTTTGTACTAAATCTTCAAATATTGTCTACTGTGTAAGGCAGAACGAATTCTTATCATGCAAAAGGCCATTTTGTTTCCAGGGTAGCAAGTGTCTAAAAGCATGCACAACTTGCTTCCCCCTTGTAACATTCATGAACTCATCCACACTTCTGAGTAAAAGAAAAAAAAAAAGAAAAGAAAAAAAGGAAAAAAAAAAAAGAAACTTTCTTTCCAACAAGCTACGTAGGGACATACCAGATGTTGCAGTGATTTTAGCTATTAAAAAACCTGTTAACCATGTACAATATTTAAAACAGGCCTATTTTGATGTGTTGCCTATTATACAGATACACAAAACACTTTTTGGAGGCCTCAGTTACAAGTGGCAGAGCTTTCTGTGTATAATTTGTCTAAATAATTTGTCTAATAAAATTGTTTTCTAAACTTGTTTCCTCCTCTTCAGTTGCTGACTGCTGTGGGATTTTCAGCCTATGGCAAGGTAATGTAGTCATGGATTTGCTGCACTGCTACTGAAGGGTTTTAGCCCATGGAGATGGGATGAGCTCCTCAGGCTTCTGTGAGTCAGCTCTGTAAAGAGCATCTATGGAAAACACCAAGGTTTACCATGTTTATCAATGTCAGGCTTAGATTTCAGAGAGCATTTATGAACAGCATTTTGGAGAATAGGTTAAGAGATCCTTAGCACTGACCTGTATGGGACATTATTTTAGAAATACTGCATCCCACCTTCATCTCTTTTAGTATAATGTAGGAATTTTCTTGGAGCGTGGTCTTCATTTCTTTAGAATCGCTTTTTGCCATCTTTATTTGCACACAGGTTAATTTTCTCTGATACTGGACATACATTTCCTAAAACAAAAGTTTTACCGTGAGAGAAGGTAGCCCATGTTTCATTCATTATGGCCTTCTCAATCTTTAAGTTCCATTAACATTTTAAACTAATGACCCAGTCATTAGCAAGCTGTGCTGCAATAACATCAGCCATGACAATTTAACTTGCAGCATCCAAAGTTTGTCTCCTGGCTTTTTACATTCGGAGTATTTTATTCGCTTAAATAATATTCCTGACCTGTTATAATTCTGTTAAGCTTAGGAGGCATTCACCTAAATAGAGGCACTGTGTCACTGTCACACTCACAGACACACCTCTCTAGAGCCAGGTAGTTTTACATATGTGACAGATGTACTCTCTATAATGGGCCACAGCATGGTGAACCCTATGTGACACGTCCCTTTCTTTACAACAAATTCCAGGGAAGTGCTAAAGACTGTCAAGTGTTTCTGCTGCAGTAGGTCCACTGGAGTTACAAGCCAGCTGTTTATAAAGATGAGTTGTTTGCATGGTATCTGTAGTTATATGACCTTTTTGAGATACCAGCTCCAAACAAAAAGTGATCAGTGGAGGAAAACACGTTTATCTGATTTCAAAGAATCACCTAGAAAGACGTTTCTATTGACCAGCAGTGAATACCTGGAGATAAAAAGTTCTGCTGAGCCAAGCAAGTGAATGATTGCAGCGCTGAGGGACACAGCTGCAGCAGGACCAGTGCCAAAGTCCCCCGTGTCTCCCTCTTGACTTCACCAAAAACGCGCTAGGATTGTTTGCCTGAACAAATCCGATTTTTCAGAGTATCTTTTTCTTTCCTACTTACGTAGGATGCTATGAAGTGGTGAGAACACCCTTTCTGTGAACACTTGCTGGGTCATTGCAGCTTCCTGGAGGTTAATGCCCTCAAAAAGTTTGATTTCTTAACTCTGCTCAAAGCTGATGGCATGAAAAGTAAACCAGCTTGCCCTGTGCATGCTCGTGGCTGTAGCTAACAAAAAAAAAAAATCTCCAGAACAACAAAGGCATCACACCAATAGAGCCCTGCTTTAATAGTTTTTCTCTCCATACTAATTAATGTTTCCTCTTCACTCTGCAGAGCTGTTTTGAAATAAATGTCAAAACCAAGTCTCTCCCCCTTAATCTTAGTCACAGAAAAAAATTTTGGTAAACGCTGGGACATGAACACATGCATCCATGTGTCACATCAACAGCAGTGGGCAACTGTGAAGACATCATCACAATCTATCAGCTTGTTACATCTCACCCAAGGCATCATTCATGAGGGCAGAAATAGAAGCCTCCAAAATAAGGTCAGAGCAGGGGAAGTGATTCATAGCTTAACAAATTCCTAAACATAAAAATTTTACCAGTGCCTCAAAATTAGAGGAACCAAGAGCTTAATTTAGAAAGAAAATACATTTCAAGAGGTTTAGTTATAAAATTAAATATGCTACCTGTCAAGACTTACAAAATTTGTGCCCCGAAGACCCATTCATCACAGTGGTGTAATACTTTGTGTGTACTACAGAATCTATTTCTGCAACATTTGTCAAAAGAAAAAAAAAATCACAGCTGGAAAACTATACGGTCAGGTCATAAACTACTGTACTCTGGGTCACACAGGAAACTTGGGGCAGAAGGAAGAATTCAGCATCTGAGAACCAGTTCACTGCTGTAAGGGGAAAAATAAATATTTCTGGGATCAATAACTGCCATACCAGTGGAAAAAGAGAGCAACCTGCAGCCCAGCAAGCACAGGGTACTCCTCCACCATGACATCACAGCTCAGTGCTTCTGTAGCTAATTATTGTTACCAGTACTAGTAAGGCAAACATTCCTTTCAGTGCATGATAATTTTTCCCCTTTCTTAAAAATAAAAAAGTAAACACTTGTGTCCCATTCTTTGTTCTAATGGGGTGATGCACCGACACAAGATGGGATAAGGGAGTGCTGGACAGTGCCAGAAAAGAAGTTAGCAACAGCTTTATCTGCAAATCCAGCTATCATCCATTAAAAGACTGACCCTCCAAATCAAAATAAAGAGCTAAAAGGCAAGCCCATTAATTAATGAAAGGTTTTGGGGGTGCATGAGACAGTCATCAAGCTCTGAAGTAACCACCCAGCTGCAGGTGCTTCCCTAGGTTGCTCTCCTGTCCCGTGCAGCATCTGGTGTGGCAGTAAAGTAAATGAGGGCAGTTTGGAGTTTGTGTGGCCCGATTTTGGCAGTGAGGGGAGCTGTAAGGATGGCTTCTGTGAGAAGCTGCCCAAAGCTTCCTCCATGTCCGAGAAAAGCCGTGACACCCAGTTCCAAGAGGGACCTGCCACTGCGCAAGACAACTAATGGTGTTAGTGCCTCAGGGATAACAGAGTTAATAAGGGAAAAATCTTACTGCCCGCGAGCAATTGCCACTGGGAGAGAGGGTGAGAAGGGTGAGAGAAACAACCCTGCAGACCCCCAGTCAGGCAGAAAATGTGGGCAGGAGCTACTCAGCCGCTGGAGCAGAGATTCCCCTGCAGGCCACGGTGAAACCCATGGTGAGGCAGCTGTACCCCTGCAGCCCACGGAGGTCCAAGGTGGAGCAGAGAGCCACCTGCAGCCCGTGGAGAACAGCACAGCAGAGCAGGTGCATGCCCAAAGGAATGCTGTGGGAAGCACAGGTTGGAGCAGACTCCTAGCAGGTTCTGTCAGGAGAAAGGAGCCATGGAGAGAGGAGCCCCTGCTGGAGCGGGTTTGCTGGCAGGATTTGTGACATTGTGGCGAGCCCACACTGGAGCGGGTTTGCTGGCAGGATTTGTGACATTGTTGGGGACCCACACTGGAGCAGTCTGTTCCTGGGGGACTGCACACTGTGGAAGGGACACATGCTGGAGGAGCTCATGAAGAACTGTCCCTTGTGGGAGGGATCCTACACTGGAACATGGGAGGAGCGTGAGGAGTCCTCCCCTGAGGAGGAAGGAGCAGCAGAGACAATGTGTCATGAACTAACCCCAGCCCCTATTCCTGGTCCCTCTGGGCTACTGAGGGGCAGAAAGGTAGAGAAAATCAGGAGTAAAGTTAAGCCCAGGAGGGCTGGAGGGAAGACATTTTAAGATCTGCGTTTACTTCTCATTAGTCTACTTTGATCTGATTGGACATAAATTATCCCCTGAGCCAAATCTGTTTTGCCAACAAAGGTAATGGGTGAGTGGTTTTCCCTTTCTTCATCCCAACCCCTGAGCCTTTCATTATATATTCTCTCCCTTGTCCAGCTGAGGAAGGGGAGGGATGGAGCAGCTGTGGTGGGCACCTGGCACCCAGCCAGGGACATCCTCTGCGAGGTGCAGCAGGCAGGTTTGCTTACACAGCCCCACAAGTGCCTCATGTTACAGCCCCCCGAGTGAGCGTTCAGCGCCAGGCTCTCAGCCACTGCTCTCTCTGCTTCGGCTGTTTGTCTGCACCCCTCTCCACTTCCACTGCGACCCCAGCACCAGAGCCCTGGTGGGCTATGGAGAACAGGGGGAGAAAGGAAACAAGCATTTATTTCAGGGCAAAAATCTCTCAAGACACTCACACACACACATGCCTAATTTGAGGGTTCACACCTGGTTGCCCAACAGGTCAGCTGAGCTTTGCCTGAGTTTTCCCTCCTTGTGGGGCTGCAGCAGCAGCAGCTTTGATACACGGGGTGCAGTATCCCAGTCCACCACACTGGTACTGCTCTACTGGAAATGTCATAACCTCCTTCGACATATAGGAAAATGCTCCACATAAATCTAATTTTTGTTGCTACTTTGAGAAAGGCTCGGAGGTGTCACTTACTCCTCTAGATTGCAGAGAGACCCTCTTTTCCCACTTGGCAGAGCCAGAAGCAGCCAGAAGAAATTAGCATTTTTGCAGGGAGTGAGAAGGTGGTAAATATTGTACAACTGCTAGAAATTGAAAAGTGTGGTTGGAAAAAAAATTAAAACCAGCATTTTTTACCTTTTTTTTTTTTTGGTGGGTTGTGTGTTACATTTGCTGCACTCTGCCAGTCTTGCTCATTTTTCAAATGTCATTTGAAAAAAAAAAAAAAAGAGGAGTGGGCAGCTCTGTGAGTGTATTGTAGCCCTGCCACTGCTGGTAAGTTTGCCTTTCTCCCCCACTGGCCAGGGACATGCTTCTTCACACACACAGTGGGGAGGACTTGTTTGGTTTTCAATATTCCCTGGATATGAATATTCACTGTGGACCACAGTAAGAGTAATGACAGCTGACCCATGTTACTAATTAATTCCTTTGCTTACACAAGAGGGAAGGGGAGAAAGAAAGCAAATACTGTGAACAAAGCTAATAATGTGGTTACTTGCTAGTCCTTCTATCTGACACATTTTTAAGGAATGGTCTCTGCAGCATGACAGCAAACACAGCAAGAAATTGATGTAGTGTAATAGGAAAGCATGTTACTTTATGAAATAGTGCTCGGGCAATACTGGAATGGTTTGTCTTGCTCTTGCTTTTACAGACCTTTCTGAATCATATCTGCTGTTGCTTGGGTTGGTTTTATGACTCCCCAGGTTTAGGAGACTGCAGATGAAGTTTTCTTGCCTCCTCCCTGCCAACAAAACAATTCCATAAACCCTTTACATGATTGAAAAATTATCCTGTCAGTCCATCTATACAATACAGAAAGTAGAGCTGATATGGGACACAGCTTGTTTTTCTTACATCGAAATAAAAGACAGGTAGGAGTAGAGGGGGTACACCCAGAAATCAGACTGTTGAAAGACACATTTATTGTCTTCCATAAAGATCACTGCAGTCTTCACTTTTTAAGACTTTCTACATCATCTGACAAATGTAGGTCTATCCATATGTGTATTAAGTCTGCTGTGTCTTACATGAGTTGTTTGAAAAGAGAAAACATATCCATAAATATTCCTAAACATTTATTCCGTAAGTATTGACACATAGAAGCCACTTTTCTTTCCAAAACTTAAGAGCCAGTGAATTATTACTCATGGCATTACAGACAGAGGGTTTATTATCCACGGCATACAGTAATTTGCTGGAGTGTATAAACAGAAGTTAACCCGGAGCAGAAACACGAATTTCTATTTCACGGTGTGAAGCCATGTGAGGAAGCGGCAGGTGCGGTGCATTTGCGTGCAGATCTCCACCCACTGCCACGCACTTCATCTACTTGAGTTAATGGTGGGCACCTGCAAAAAAACAAAAACAAAAATAAACCCAAAACCAAACCAAAACAAAAAACCCCACACAAACAAACAAGAAAATAAAGAAAACACGGAGGTAAACACTGTTGTCCCTCGTTAGACGAGCAGAGGAGCCGCACTGAAGGAGCGGCGCTGCCGGGCGGGTTTAGCGGCGGGCCCTGCCCTGCCCTGCCCGGCGCCGCCCGGGCGGTGGCGCTGCGGCTCCGCCTCCGGCTCCCTCACGGTGGCGGCGGCCAGGCCGTGCTCGGTGCCGCTGGTGCTCCGACGGGACGGGCGGCTCTTGTCCCCGAAAAGTGCCCCGGGGGCGCCGGCAGTGGCCTTGCGGCTCCCCCTCGCCAGGCGCTGACCGTCCCCCCTCACGGGGCCGCCGTTGCGGGGCAGGGGAGGGGGGAGCTCAGAGCCGTGCGCGGCCGCGGTGGTCCCGCGGCGGCCGGGGAGCGCCATTTCCCGGGAAACGGGGCGGGCCGCGCCGCTATGCCGCCGGGATAATGGCGGGGGCCAGCGCCCTGTCACCTCTTGTGTGCGCTCTCCAAAGAGGAGCCCGGGCGTGGCGAATGGGACACAGACCGCCATTGTGCCGGCGACACTTTAATCGCCCACACCTACAATATTCAACCTGCTGCCGGCAGCGGGGCAGCCCCGGGACGTACACCCCACCCGAGGGGACCGGGTGGTGGCCTCGCCGCCGTCTCACCAGGGCGAGGCTTTGGGGGGGCACCTTCAGTGAGTGCCGGGGTGTGGGCTCGGCCAGCCCCGGCTGGCCAGCGGTGCCCACCGAGCACCACCAGAGCGGGAGCCCCGAGCCTGGGGGGGGACCAGTCTCGCTGGGAGAGGTGGGAGAGAAGTGCCCGTGTATCCATCCCGGGCGGCTGTGGCAGGGCACTCAAGGACCCGTGGAAGCACCAAGGTTTTGTTCAGCAAAGCAGCTTAGGCTGGACATTGCTTGTGTGCTGCTTCCCAGTGGACATCACCTCGTGCTCTCACCAGGGTGTGAAGGCACAGAGGCCTACGGCACAGGTAATTCCTCCTAGTGTGGGTGCAACACCTGTGCTGAAGCAAGAGGTAGGGGGTTCTGCTTCAGGAACCAGGCAGGGTGGGATGCTGGTTGCTCCTGCCATCCCCTCCCTTCAAAACTGAGCCACTCGTGTTCTCACTGAGCTCATCTGTGACCGCTGTGCCACACACCCGAGCTACTGCAAACTGTGGGTTCCTGATGAAAGCTGTCAAGTGCCTGGCCTCAGCAGGCCATGAGCTGTGTCTAGTTTCACCTTCTGCCTTGGTGAGCTCTTGCTCACTGCAGATGAACACTAGGCTTTGCCCTTTGGGAATTTCTAAAACTTTTAGGGAGATCAAATTGTCCTGCATGCCTGACAAATGGAAATACTCATAAGTCTCCCTCTCTCTGCAGACCAATCAGCTCGGCAGCTCAGGGCTGTGCCAGAGGTACAGGTCTTGCTGCAGTCAGGGTTTTGCAAGCCTACTGCCACGGGAGACCTGCTTCCCAACAAGTACAGGACTGCAGCTGAGCATTGCTGCTTGAACAAAACCCGTGAGGACACTGTCACAGGCACTGCAAGCAATGCTCTGCTGAAGCTGTGTGATGTCTAATAGACTGGGAGAAGTTTTCTTGGAATTTTGAGGTGCCCCTAAAACTTAATAATCTTGAATATTCAATTTATGTTTATTAAAAAATACACAAAAATTTCTGTCTTAACCCCCTGAAAGGGAGGGGGGGAATAAATGGTTCTTCTTTTTTAACAAGTAGAAATTCTTAAGACATCCTAATTTACAAGGTAGTGGCCAGCTGAAGATGTCTTCAGAAAGGTTTTGTTTCACAGCCTTTCACAGAGGTAGGTCCTGAAAGCTCTGTTGGTACCGTATTGTGTTGTAAACGGATTGTTCCTAGAAGCCCTGTGGAATTAAATGAGAGGAATTCCCATAAATGGCAAGGTAGTATTTTTTCTTGTATTTCCTCAACAAGGTTTTCTTGGGGAAATACTCAGCTCTTAGGGATCAATGTGAGATGCTGATCATCACCAAACTGGGTCCATCCACTTGATTTTCTCCCCTTAGGAGGACCACTGTTCTCCACGTTGTTTTTGGCTTCTGTGACTGTAAATATTTACTCTTCACATTTTAGAGACCTTCCCTCCTCAGGAGACCCGCAAAGGTTCAGATTCCAGGCTGGCATTTCCACAGCTAAGAAACCTCCTTCAGGGACTGGGCTGCCTGATGGCCAAGAGCTTTGTGGATGATGGATGTGAGAACAGCAGATCGAAGGCCCAGTACAATTGAAGCAGCCCCCTACGCTCCCAGGTTACTGCTCAAGTAATGCTGGTGTTGAGAGGCAAGGCAGACTGTTCCAAATGTTGATTCTTTTTCGTTTTTTTGTCTTGCTTACGTATCAATTGTTATTTTTTTCTCTCTCTTGTTCACTTATATGTTACTACTATGCCACACTGCAAGCTAAATTTTTTGTTTATACCTCAAGCTATGACTAGATTTTTTTCCCCAGAGCAAACTTCTATAACTGTACTTTGTGCAGTGGCTAAAGTGACAGTGAAAAGGGGAATGCTGAGGTGATAAAAAAAATCGAGTGCCAGCAAATCTGGGGTATTTACACTCTGTGGGCTCTTGTCCAAGAGACTTTGAGAACAAGAGGGAATGATCAGATGTGATTTGAAGGAAATATATCGTTTCTGTGGTTGGATTGATGTTAATTCTCTGATTTTAAACCATATAGTATTGATCACATACTGTAAAACTGTTGATCACAATGGTAATTTTGTTGCTTAAGTGATTTATACTAGTAAAACATATCAACTAGCAGCCTAATGAAAGCATGTTAGAAAACACTTCTTCATAAGGCAGGGATGATCATCAGTGTTCTCTTACTGCTCATTTCTACAGTGACTAAAACGACGGACCTGTGGGTGGTGCCTGTGAGCTCGCACAGGCCCTGCAGAATTGTTCCTGCTGCAAAGGCTGAACAAGCTACACCTGGAATAACATCGTTGTTCAAAGTGTCCCACAACTGAGAACTGCCTCAGCTGTCCAAGACATGGGTGGGACTGAAGGCAGTTAGCAATTTTAGTGGAACCTCCTTGCCAAGCTGAGTGCAAAACAAAAAAGGGTTTAAAACAAAATGAGCAAAGGAGAATTATTATGAGTGATGCCTTCTTGAATATGAAGCTTTAAAAAGAAAATTTAAATAAATGGGCAAAATGTTTGTAGGTACAAATTCCATATGTAAGATTACCAACTGTATCACCAGGCTGAATTCATTATGCCTGACAATGGCCCCAGGAGGTAGGCAAGTATTGTTATACCAATGCTTTTGCATTTCTCTTGGAGGCAGTGGAGGTTCTTGCATTAGAATTAACTGTACACAACTGCAAGTGTCCACAGGGTTAGCCCCAGAGCACAGATATTTATGGAGGTAAATGTCACCAAGAAATGGGAATTAGTTTTACAAACCCTCCAAGAGCTGAAGCAAATGGCATTGGGTAGTGTAACTATCTGCCCAGGAAGATTGCTCTGCAGAAATGAGGGCACATCTGCTTCGGCAGCAGCATGGTCCTGGTTGTCCTGAGTGGAAAGGGGCAGGGTTCAGAAATGTGATTTCCCAGGTACCTGGGCTTTTGCTTTCCTTGCAGTCATCACTTCTAATGTGTATTTAAAACACATTTGACAGTAAAGCATAAGATACTAGGAGGAGCCTAAGAAACATTTGCTGCTGGACCCTTTTCTGCTTTAAACAATCTTACTCTGAATAATATAAGTATGAACACTTTATTTGCGTGAATATTCTCATGATGCAATCCATGAGACTGCAAATAATTCAGCTGTACATTGTCTTTTTGTGTTTGTAGTAGCTCCTTTGCCATCCCAGGGAGCAAGCCAGCCACTGGGAGGGCAGAAATTCCCCTTTCCTCCTCCTGGGCAGGTTGCAGTTGAGATTTAGTGAGGATTACCTGGTCTAAGTGAGCAAGACACACACCTTGGTCTCTATCCACACGTGTGGGTTTTACTGTCTGAAGACCAGGGGAGGTACAAAGTGGGCTGTGTGTCCCCCCATGCACTTTGCAAAAGGAAAGGAGGAAACAGGAAAACATGTGGGTAAAGGGAAGAGAAGGAATAAAGTACTTTCTGACCAGTGGTGATGCCTGCAGAGAAGCTGGCTGATCTTGAAATGGGACTGAATGAGCAGTTGGACTGTTGAGTATAAACTGAGGACTGACCCATGTGCTTTGTGTGCTTTCAGAATGTCTCTGGCTGTAATGATAGAGGAGGCTTTTTGCAAGTCTGCTGTCCCCCCTTTTGTAACCCATTTTTCTGTAACACTAGTACATTCCTGACCCCGAGTTGCTGCCTGGGCTCTTAACCAGGCTGGGGAGGGGGGAGATGGGGGGCAGGGAGGAAAGGAGAACTGGGGGGAAAATATGCATAAAGACACGGGGATAAGTTCAGTTTGTTTTCCTGTGAAAGCTTTGACACTTGCTTAGAGCAGATTCATTTTCAAGGCTTCCTACATTCCTGCTATTGTACAGTAAGTGTTTCAGACCGGTGTGCCTGTGTTTCCGACTCCCGTGAAGTCCCCTTTGCAGCAGGGCGTGCCTCGAACCGCTTCAAAAGAACCAACTCCTACAAAAGAAAAAAAGAAACTCAAGTAGGCTTGAACATACAAAGAAAGGGAGAAAGGAAAATGAAAAGGGCCGGGCAGTGTTGAATACAAAATGAGTTCAGCCAGCCCCAGGAGTTCTTCATCACTTACATTTATCTTATTCTGGGAGAGCAAAGCTAAACCCAGTGCTGATATAAACCACGCTTTGCCTTTGACTTTGACTCTGAGCGTGTGCACACACAGCAGATACAGGCATACAGAGACCACTGGATTTCAGTGAAACATTTTTCCCCCTCTGAGCAGTGGTGTTGGTGGGGAAAATGGCTTTTTGTGTGTGTCCTTTCAAAGGCATACTGTGGAGCCAGTCTCAGATGCCTCCAGTTTCAAAGTGTGCATACGCTTACAAAACACACGCTTGAAAAATAAGCAGCTGTTAGTGTTTCCCAGCCAGGAAGTTTTCCCATCCCAGGAGCAATCTGAAGTGTTTGGCCGATCTCCCCGGTGTTCCATCCATACAGTTGCTGAGGTACTGCTAAGGAAAGTCCCCAGCACCTGAGAGCAGCCTTGGGGTATCCAGAGACCAGGGTCCTTCTGGGCCATCAGCCACATTGCATCCACATGAGTGGCTAATGGGATGCTGCTTCCCTCTGTGCCCAGAGTCCAGCAGACGGTTTGTGGGATGGAGGATTGGGCTTGCTGTCAAGGAGGCCCAACAGCCACACAGCCCACCAGCCTGGAGGGAGGTGTTTAAGACTTCAACACTCCACCAGCTTGGATCTGCCCATGCTGGGAGCTTGCTAGGCTTCTGTAAATGGGTGTCACTGGCTACTGCTTAGCAAAGCTCCTGCTCATTTCCAAGGTTTGACCCGTGGTCCTTGCATGAAACAGCTCACAGCCACGGCACCCGGTGCTCAAACGGGGAACACACAAGGCTTAACCCTGGGGAGGAGAGGAGAGCACAGCAGGGCTGCTGGCAAAGCACACCTGTGCCACGGGCACCCAGGAGAGGAGCACGTGGTGCCTGAAGACTGAAAGAGAAGCCGGGGGGGCTGGGAATTTAGCCAGCAAACAGCACCATGCAGCACAGTGCTGAGGACTTTTTCTCCTGTAATGATAGAAGAATTTATTGAAGGGGCGGGGGGGGAGTAGACAATAGGAGAGTATAAAAGTTTTTGCTAGATACAAATAGGTGGTCTGGCAACTTTATGGATAGTATACAGAAGCAAGGTATTGACTTCTGCTCCTTACCATCTTTCTTACCGAGTAAACGCTTCCATTTTGGTCAGAAACTGACAACTTATTCTGGGGGTTCCAGCAACTTTTGCCTTTGAAGCATAATTGCTAGCAAAAAAAAAAAAAATAATAGCGAAGGTTTGCCTCAGTTTGTTTTCAAAGCAAGCAAACCATCAGCATCGTGCTTTCTAAATACCATCCAGTTGTTTGTGGAAGGTGGGCCCCCAGCGTCTGCCATGCGCCAAGTGTGCCCAGCCAGCTTCCTAAACTAGTGAGGCTCCTCATTCCATGTCACTGCCACTCGGCTTTGAGCCGCTGGGCTCCCTCGCTCCCTCCCTGGCTTGCGAGTTATTCACTTTTGAAAAAACATATCTACCTCATACTGTGCCCATCGCTTTGTTCTCCACACGCCTATTCACACGGGCAAACCTCCACTTCTCCTCTCCAGGCAGGCGGCGGTGGCGGGAGGGGAGGCAGCGCGGAAGGGAAGTTAAGATGCGTGCACGGAGCTATTTCCCTCTCCACCACCTTTGGCCAGCTATTGTTGGCCCAACAAAAGCACTCGCTCGCGGGGGATCGGGACCCTGCCGAAAACGTGGCAGCTCCGGGGGCAATGTGCTGTCCCGGCTGCAAACGCCACCGCTTCTCACCTACCGGGTCTCCCGTGGGCTTCCCGCGTGTCCCCGGCATTACCGCTCTAAAACCGAGGGCATTCCCTCGGCGGCTTCGCGGCCGAACCTCCGCACGGCAGCGCCGCGCACCCTGCACCGCCGCCCGCACCGTCCCGGGCGGGCAGTGCTCCGCGCCGCCACCTCGGGCAGGGTCGCTGCGGCCGCAGCGAGAGCCGGACCGACCGACGGCTACTCCCGCCAGGCGTGGGGTGGCCAAGGCGGGCATTTCCGGAACCTCCGAAATTTAGCTAGCGGCGGCTATAAGAAAAAGTATGTTTCCCCAGGTGGGCGCGACGGAGCGTCCTCAGAAAATGCCGCGGCGGGGAGCGCCCGGCGCCACCGCATGTCGGATCCCTCTGTCGGCAGAGCCGCCCGCCGCTACCCGTTGCGGGTCTCTCTCCGACGCCCCACGTTGGGCCGGGCCGCTGCCCGGTGCGGGTGTCTCCCCGACCCCCGCCCCCCGTTGGGCCGGTCCGCTGCCCGGCGCGGGGCGGACGCGCCGTCGGGGCGCTCCCCGGCACCCCCACCCCGTTCCGCCCCGCCGCGCGCGGGGAGGCCGCCCGGCGCGCGCCTGCCCGGGGCGGGGCGGGGCGGGGCAGCGCGTGCCGCCGGCCCGGGCCCCCCCCCCCCCCTCCCGGCGCCGGCCGCAGCCTCCGCTCCCCCCGCGCGCCATTGGCTCCCCGCACGCGCCGGCCCCGCGCGCGCGCGCGCCATTGGCCGCGCCGACACGCGACCGGCGCGAGTGGAGGGCGTGCGGCGGGAGGGGTGGGGCGCGAGGGAGAGGAGGGGAGGGGGAGCGGGGGCGGGGGGGACCCCGGCGCGTGCCGCTCCTTAAAGGGGGGCGCGGGCCCGGCCGACACCGGAGCCGTCGGGGCGCCACGCGCGAGGCGGGGGCTGCGCGCGGCCCCATGGGCGCGCGGCGATAGAGCCATGAGCCTCCCCTGGGCTGAGCGCGCCCGGGAGCCGCCGGGGCCGCCGGAGCCGCCGCCGGGCCCCGAGCAGAGCGGGTGCGGCGGCTTCGCGCCCGGCTCGTGGCTCGGAGTGTGCTGCGCCGCCCGCCTGCCCGCCGCCGCCTCGCCGCGCTACCTGCTGCCCGGCGAGGACGAGGAGGCGGCAGCGGAGGGCGGCGCGGCGCGGGGCGGCGGGAGCAGCCCCGGCGGGGCGCGGGGCGGCGGGCGGCCGCGGGGCGGCGGCGGCGGTCCCGGGCTGCGGGCGCAGGTGAGCGGCGTGCAGAAGCAGCGGCGGCTGGCGGCCAACGCGCGGGAGCGGCGGCGGATGCACGGGCTGAACCACGCCTTCGACCAGCTGCGCAATGTCATCCCCTCCTTCAACAACGACAAGAAGCTCTCCAAGTACGAGACGCTGCAGATGGCGCAGATCTACATCAGCGCTCTGGCCGAGCTGCTGCACGGCCCCGCCGTCCCTCCCGACGTCCCCGGCAAGGCCGAACACCGCGGGGCCCCCTTCGAGCCGCCCTGCGCCGCCGCCGGGGCCGGAGCTCCGCCGGGGCTGCCCGCGCCGCCGCCGGGGCCGCCCAGAGCGTCGCCCCCCGGGCACGGCAGGACTCGCTTTCCCCCGCCGCCGGCCGCGGGGGGCTACTCGGTGCAGCTCGACCCGCTGCACTTCTCCTCCTTTGCGGAGGGCGCCCTGATGGGACAGAGAGCGCCTTCCCCCGCCCTCCTCGTGCCGCAGCCCGGGCAGCCGCCGCAGGAGAGGAGCAAGACGTCGCCCCGGTCCCACAGGAGCGACGGGGAGTTCTCGCCCCGCTCGCACTACAGCGATTCGGATGAGGCCAGCTAAGGCAGGGGCGTCGTCTCCGGCACCCCCGCAAGGCCGCCCCTCGAAGCACAGACTCCGCCGGGGGTGAGCAGCCGGGCGCGGTGCCGCCACGGATGGCATCGGCTCCCCTCGGTCGCTTTGAAATCTGCCCCCTCGTCTCCCACCCCCGGCAGCCCCTGATTTGTCCAGGGGGGATGGCTGTTAGCGAGTGACTCTACCCGCCTTGTCTGTCAGGGTCGGTTGGTTTATTTTCATTTTTAGTTTACACTTCTAAAGTTTCTTTCGCCTAGAAGTCGTTGCCGTTCCCTCCTGCCAACACGCCACCTCGCAGCGCGGAGCCTGGCTCGCCCCGTCGGGGAGCAGGTGATGCGCGAGGAGAAAGCCTGGCCCCGCTGCCGGGGGTGCCGCCGGCGCCATCCATCCCCACCTGGCCGTACACCCGCCCCGACACCCCCGTCTTCCAGGACACCGATCCTGCCGTGGGTCGCTTTGCTGTGGAAACGCGCGCGCGCACACACACATACACACACACACACACAAAAAAAAGAAAGAAAAAAAAAGTCGATAACACACCGTCTGAACCTGTAAATAGCGGAAAATTTTTGGATTTTCCTTAGAGCACCATGTCGGCGTCTTTTGGGGGGAAACTTGGCGCAAGCACTTTATCAGCGGCTGGAGATGCAGTTTCAAGAGGAAAGCTACTAACTGCCAATTGGAGACCAATATTTAATTAAGCCACTTAACGCTCTCTTAAAAACGAAAACGGTTTTGTCGTGTCAAACTTTTATGTCAGTTTTATTTTCCTTTTGTGGTAATAGGAAACGTATTTATTATGCAGTGTTTGCAATTATTTCTGCTTCTCTCTTTTTTTAAAAAAAATTCTTTTCTACGACGAAAATCGTTTATTTTGATTTTAGCAACGCCAGCTGCCATTGTTTTATGTATTTTAATTTTAAATTTTTTTTGAGATCAAATAAACGTGGAAAAAAAAAAACTAAAAAACCAACCAAAACAAAATCAGCCTCAAAGCGTGGTCAGGTTCAACTCCTCCCCGGGCCGGGGTGGTGTCAAACTCCGCGGCGGAGGTGAGAGGTACAGAGCCGGGGGCGATGCTCCGGGGAGCCGATGGGGCGCCCCGGCTGCCTGCAGAGGGACGGGCCGGGGGCCAGGGGCCGGGGCAGCCTCTGCCCCGCCTGGAGCAGCACTACCTCCGCTCCCTGCTCCGCCGGGACCGTGTCCCGTTTCCGTCCCGCAGTTCCCAGTGCAACCGGGGTAATTGCAACAAGTGCAGGGTAAGGAGCTTGTCGCTGCTCTGTAGCGCTTGTCCCCGCACCGCCGCTCGGGTCACATCATTCCGTTCTCCCCCACTCCTCCCCTTCTCAGGGACACGAGCGGATCTCCCCACGGAGCCTCCGCGGTACAAGCCGAGCGGAGAGAGCTGGGAGCGGGCGGGGAAGCTGGCGGGGGTTTGGGGACACGCGAGCAGCGCGGCGGGTTGCCGGGGGATCAGGATGTGGCCCCTGGGCTCGGGTTAAACCCGGACGGTAGTGGGCGATTGGCTGACGCGTAGCCCAGCCTGCCCGTGACACCTGACCCGGGGCTAAACTGGAGCCGTGTCGGTGCCGGGGTCCCGCTGGGTTCAGCAGGTGACACTGGGTGGGGGGTGTCGGAGAGGTGATCAGTTAACCAGGCGCGGCCGGGGGAGCGGCCCCCGCGGGAGCGAAGCCCGTGAGGGTGTCGCTTTCCCCTGCAGAAACCGGGCACCTGCCCCCCCGGTAACCCCGCGCTGTCGCCCTGCCCTGCCCGCCGCCGGCACCCGCGGCCGCCGCCCGTACCTGCCGCAGCGGGGTACGGTCCCGCAGGGTGGAAAGTTTATCGGGAGGGTAATTTCCCTTCCTAATAAAACGCCTGCTTTGTCGGGGTAGGTCAGCTTTGGTTACCGACACTGATTTCTGTGCTGTGGAAGCCCATCTCGTATCTTGGGGGCTACGCGAGGGGTCCCATCAAGGGAGTGATGCGCCCGAGCAAAAAACCACCAACTTTGGGCGTGTTGTTTTGTTTATTTGGTTTAGTCTGGGAATATACCCGGCGCGGGGGAAGCGGCGGCCGCCGCCGTGACTGAGGGGCAGCACTCGCGGAGGGGTCCCGGCGATGCCGGCCGCGGGTTGAAGGGGTGCATGCAGCTTCTCTCCTCCCCGCCGTCCCGGGCTCTGCCTCTGCGGCTGCCAACACACGAGGTGGTGGAAAAGAGCGCGTCAAAATCCTCCCCGCTCCCTCGATCGGGTCCCTTCCCCCGACAGACGAGCGCACCCCATGGCGCGGCTGCTGCTCGCAGCCGCAGCGCAGCACTCGCCGTCTGAGGGGCTTTTTTTTCCTTGCTTTTTTTTTCTTTTTTTTTTTTTTAAATGCTTCTTTGAAAGACATACCCAGCCGTATTCCCATTTTAAGGTTCAGCTATAGAGTTTGCATAACAACCGCTTGGCAGCCCCCCTCTCTTGCACTCCGTTAACAAGCTGTAACGTATAGCTGCAGGTTGCTATAATCTCATTAATATTTTGGAAACTTGAATATTGAGTATTTCAGACCGCTCATTCCCCATATGCCAGGCCACTCCCGCTATGCTGGCTGGTTCCTTTCTCTCCATTATTAGCAATTAGCTCCTATCTTCCAAAGTCAGATCCAAGTATCCAAGATACTAGCAAAGGAATCAACTATGTGTTGCAAGCTAAGCATGCTTAATATCTCCCAAACAAACAAAGAGACAACATTTCTTTAAGTAATGAAGATGGATAAATCGCTTTATTGAGCTTGCGACAGTGTTTGTTTTGTATAGACTACCGCAAAGTTTTTTAACAAGAGCGGGGACGCGCACCAGCCCCTGGAAGCAGTCTCGCCCGGTTTGCTTCGTGGGGTTTTATCATCCTAAACGGGCTTTTATTTGAAAAGGGCGAGTCAGAAGCGCACTATCCGAGCGTTAAATTTTGGCTGAACGCTGACTGTCCTCCGGGGTGTGCGAAGCGACCGCGGGGGCTGGGGGGGCTCGGGGAGGCGGTCGCCTTTGTGCGAGGCGCACGGCGGCTCCGTTGACTTTTGAGCCCGGGTCGCCGGAGGAAGCGCGGCCGCGGACTCCGGTGCGGGGCTCTGCCCGGCCGTCCCGGCGGCGGGGATTTCGGGGGGACGGAGCGGGGCGAAGTGGCGCGGACCGAGGCGCACCTCTGCCCTGCAGCACTCCGGCTGCTGTTTGATCAACCTCTGGCCTCGGGGAGGGAGGAGGAGGGGAAGGGGGAGAAAGGGTTAAACCCAGCAAGAGGAGACCAGAAAAGCGCAGGGACCGCGGGGGGATGTGGGGAGGGGGTTAGAAGGGGAGTTGGCCGCGGGGCCAGTGTTTCTTAATTAGAGCGGGGCGGACAATGCTTTGGGGCGGACAATGGGGGGGACAGGGGGACTGGAGGGCGGAGGGGGGGTCTGGCCCCGCTCCCGGCCGCGGTGCGCCGTGTCTGGAGCGGAGCACGCGTTGTCAGCTGGTGAGCGCAGCGGCCTTTCAGGCGGCTCCCCAGGGAGCTGCGCGCCCGCGGTGAGCTCCATCGTCACCCCCTCCCCTCCATCATCATCATCATCGGTCTCCTCCTCCTCCTCGGAGGCCCCCCACCCCAGCCGAGCACAACAGCCAGCATTCAAGCCCCCTTCCCTCCCTCCCCTCGCACAACAGCAGCGCAGTGGCAGCCACGCCACCTCCCAGCAACCAGCAGCACGCGAGGGCACCGCCGGGGCACCTGAAAGAGTCAAAGCCAAAGAAAGGGAGACAAAGGAGGAGAAAAAGATACGCAGGAACGGCCCAGCGTGTCTGCTCCGACAGTGGGGAGAGGCAGGCGCCCACAGAGGGATGGGCGAGCCCACGCGGAGGCCGGCACGCACGGGCGTGCACACGCGTGGCCGCATGCACACACGTGCACTCCCTCGCAGGTGTCCGAGCCGCTGCAGCACCCATGGAGACGCGCAGAAATCTCCCGCTCCGTGCAGGAGCAGAGGGAAGCGCCCCGACGGCAACTTCGCGTCCCACAGCCCCGTCCCCGCGAGGGGCACCTCCCGGCTTGTGTTTCTCTGTGTGCCCGACTCCCATGGCCCCACCTCTGACACAGCCACCCACGGGCACCCACGCCGGCACGAGGCGGGGGCCGACCTTGTATCTGGTCACCCACCGTCGCACGTGCCCGTGGCGTGCCTGTCCGGGAGAGAAAAATGAGGGGAAAATGGCGAGGGGTCGTCTTGTGCGTGGGCGAGGCGGGTAGCCTGCCGCCCTGCGTGGGGAGCATCCTCTCCGCGGGCAAGCCAAGCTGGAGCGAGGAGCTGCCGGCGCGCCCTGCGGGACAAGGGGACAAGTTTTCCGCCCCTGCCCAAGTCATTGCAACGCGGAAGGGACTTCGCTCGGGGCTGTGTGCCCGCCGGGGTTGGGGCTGGGGCGCAAGACCGGCTGCCCTCCCGAAGCTGGGCTGGGGCCTCGGAAAGCCACATGCTGCCCTGCCGCCACCCCATGTTAACTTCTGGCGGACCCTGTCTAAGCACGTTTTCCAGAGCTGCTGCACCCCCGGGAGTGGATGGGAGCGCGGCTCCTCGGGCTGCACTGCACCTGTGCCATGGGCGCGCTGCTCATGTGCGGTGGGTGCGCTGCCACTGCCGCCGCTGGCCATTTCCAGGCTGCCCAGAGCGGGGCAGACAGAAAGGCCTCATCTGAAGTGCTATCGAATGGCTCGGGATGCTTTCGGGAGCCCAGCCAAGGCGCGTCAAAGGCGGTTTGAGCGGTGAAGCATTTAAACGCTACAATGGGTGACTTTTTGGCGTGAGCTTTTCCTCCCTCCCTACTTAGGCCCGAGAGGAGGGAGCAGGCCTTTTTACTGAGCTCCTCCGGGAGTGGAGGCGGCACCCCCAGCCCGGTGCTGCAGCCGGGCTCTTCCCCGCGGGGAGCCAGTGACGGAGCGGCCGCCTCTGCTCCGTCGGGCAGCGGGAAGAGCTCAGGTCTTGTGCTGCTCCCCGCAGCTTTTCGCTCCCAGCTCGGTTTAACCGAGGCCGCTCGGGGTGGGGAGGTGCCGGCCCGTCGCGCCCGCTGCAGCATGGAGTGCAAGCTGGGACTTGAGATGGGAGCTTGTGCAGCGCGGGGAAGGGCTCTCAGCAGTCCTGGCAGGGAAGGCGAGATTTGGGGATGGGAAAGCAAATCCCCTCCGTTTCTGAAGAGATTCCTTTTTGTATTTCATCCCGGGTTTTCATCCAGTTTTGTTGTGGTTTTTGTTGGGGGGTTTTGTTTTGGTTTGTTTGGTTTTTTCTTCCCCCTCTTCCCCTGCTCTCCCCTCTCTGATCTCATCTTTCTTTCCCCATGTCTTGCGGCGGCCACCCCTTTTCCCCCGCTCCACGTCGAGGCGCGCTGCCGCCGCCGGGGTGCCCGGAGAGAGGCGGGCGGCGGCGCGCACCCGCCGCGGGCGAGCGGGGCTGCAGCACTTTTGTGGGGCGGTTAATCAATGGCACATCAGCGAGACAGCGCATCAGCCCATCTGCTTGATATATATTCAGAAGGGCTCCAGCCCTTTTGAAGTCTAATTTCTTCCCCGGGAGAACGCGCCGGATAATTTACCATCATTTCCCAGGCAGGGCGGCCAGCGGGTTAACCCTTTCCCCAAGCGCTGCCGCCGCGGGTTTTCCTCCCGAGCGAGCAGCTTTGAATGCCTCAGCGCCTCGCCGCAAACTCGTAGAAGTGCCTCTTTAATGGTACGTGACTCGCTGAAACAGGACACCAGGCCCACCGGCACGGTAAACCCCTCTCCGGCTTGTCAGATTGGTGTTTAAAAGACCTGTTCGGAACAAGCAAATCCCTCGACCCTGTCGGGTCAGCTCGTATCATTTCAGCTCCAACCACCCACTGATATTTTTGTGTTTCGACATCTTTGGACTTGGGTTTTTTTTTTTTATTCCTATCCGATGCTCAGAAACGCAGTTTTATCCAGAGGTAGGAGCCAGGATGGGGAGCGAGCAGCGTGTACGGGCTGTGGTGCAACACTGCTGCAAAATCCTCTGGCCCCGAGGGTGGCGGAGCCCGGCAGGTGCGTGGGGACGGAACGGACCCCACGTCTCCCCCCGGCCTGCGGGACCCCGGCCAGCGTGGGGGGGAGCGCGGGACCCGTCACCGCTGCTGGGGCGGGACACGCCGGGAGGTGGCCCGTCCCTCTACCCCGTCCGGGGCCAGTGAGCGCGGGGGGGGATGCCAGACCCGCACCCAGCACCCCTGCACATCTGGCATCCGCCCCACAACGAGCCAGCGGAGCTTTCGGAGTTCCGTCCCCCGGTAGGGGAAAGCGTTTGGCTCTGCAAGTTTCTGAGCTTTTATCTGTTTTCTCTGCTCCCTTCCGCGAGGGCTCTGCCAAGACGGGAGATGCCCGGACGGCCGACGTGCACTGACTGAACTCTGGTTCAGGGGACAGGTTGAATAAGCCGAGACCGTTGAGCGGCAGCACCTGCTTCCCATAAACCCCAAAAGCAAACCCTGGGGACCGGCCGGAGGCGCCGCAGCGCCCTCAGTCCCCACCTGCACGTCGCTTATCTACAGTCAACATTTTTATCCTGCCCCACAAAGGTTCCTGCTCGCTCCCGGCTCCAGGGCAGCATCCGCGACCAGCAGCTACAGCCCGCCCCCCCCCACCGCTCCCCCGGCAGTCGGCGGACACCGTCCCCTCCTTTCCCCAAAACTGGGGCCGCTCCCACTTCTCCTGGGAGCGGTGCGAGGAGATCAGCTTATTTATTCATTCGTTTATTTATTCATTTATTAAATCAGCCCAGCTTCTGAAAGAGCCGTGCATGATAGTGTCTCCTGCAACGTCTCTTCTCTGAAGTCTACTTCAAAAAAGTGGTGCATTTATTTATTGGGGATTTTTTAAACACAGAAAAGATCATTCTTCTGCCTAAACATTTTGTGGTTAGAGAGGCTGAGAGAAGCCTTGCTGTTGGTTTCCACTGGAGCAAGAATGGACTGTGCACAGGGCCAGAGCAAAGTGGGGAGGCAGGGGAAGTAGGGCTCCCTGTCAGAGTGGGCAGTGCGCTCCTCCATACTCCGTTTCGGAAAGCAATGGAAAAGGGGGCTAAGTACTCCATACAGCTTGCCTAGTTTGGATTTTAGTTCCTGTGGGCAAAAGCATCACTTTAGTATTTTCTTTGTATTAGCAACAGATGATTTTATTTTATTTTTCTCATTCCAGCACTAATGCTGAACTTAGGGGCAGTGTCATATAAAGGTCCCCCAAAATGTTGACTGTCAGCAAGCTCTGATGATTTATGGTGGAACTGTACAACCATCCTATAGAAATAGTACAGCTGAGAGCTTGGCTAAGGCTCATATAGGGACTACTCACAGTTCTCAGTCCCTGATCTTCTCCTCTGGCCTAGGGGGAATTATCCTGTCTATGTAGAAGGATGTGAGGCCCAGAAATGTTAAACGACTTGCTATGGACAACAGGAGCCCAGGGCCAAAGCTGAGAATGTAGAATGTGTGATGGATGTGTGCCACTGCTTTCTAACACAGCACACTATTCCAGTTGCTTCAAAAGTATTTCCAGTTGCAAGACTTTGCTCAAAGCAAGGGACAGGGGCTGACTTTACACCTCCAGACATGTTTCACCATGTTTTTTGATAGGGCCATCCTTTCCCGATGCCCCAGGAAGCAGGTGCAGGGCAGTTTGTGTTGCCCCCACTGTAGCCTGTTATCTAGGGTGGGTCAAGAGGAAGGGAGAGGTGAAATTTTATGATATAGGATAAAGCTGAACAACATTTTGGGCAGGATGGTGATTGGATGCAGTCTTCTGCAAGAAAAATGGTTCTCCTGATTCGTGGGTTGTTTCCTCATTAAGGTTGAATCTGCATAATTTGCTCCTGCTGGAGCTTCCCCGCTGGGATGGGTGAGAACATGGCTCTGAGGTAGTGTTCCAGGGTATGTGAGGCTCTAAGGCACAGGCTGATGTGCAGAACATGCAGTACCTACCAGCCTCAGTCACCTCTCAGGTAGGAAGAATATATCTTATTTTTTTTTCTGAAATTATCAGTGCTGCAATGTTTCTAGTGGAGATATGATTAATACAGCTTGAATTGCCTTGTTATGTTTCATTACTTACCAGAATGTTTTGCAAAAATACTTTCACAGCAAACTTTTGTGTGGTTCATCTCTGGTCATGGAAAGATTTCTGGATTAATTCAATTATGCTCCGATTATTTGGCTATCAAGACATTCAGTTAACTCTCTTCCTTGCTCTACAGTTTGGTGGCTTCCTCTTTGAATTGCAGAATATCCTGAAAGCTTATTCTTTAAAAGGACTTGAAAAGCAGAAGGCTGTTTCTCTGAGGATGGCAGCTGGGAAAGAAAGGCTCTGAATTGCTGTTGGATTCCTAGGGTTTTCCTGTTGGGAAAGGCAGTGAAAGCTTGGGAGAATTGCTGGCTGTAATTTTGGGGTTAGAAAGCTTCACTTGCACGCTGCTGTTTCCTGTAATTGCTGACCCCATCCCTGACACCCTCAGGGGAACTGCAGTGAGTATTCGAAGATGAGGGTGAAGGAGTGAGGCCTTTCTTTTGAGGAAAGGCAGTTTTATTTGATATCATTTGTTGATTCTGCAAAGGCTATTGGGTATCTTTGCAATGAAATGCCTCTTCAGCTGGGCTCTTCTAGGCCTGTGAAGGCTCTGTGCTGTGGTTTTACTGGGAGTTTCTCAACCTTGGACTGCCCCGCCGGGGCTGGGGCATGGTCCAGGGTAGCTGAAGCAGCTGTGAGGTTCTTGCAGTGTGCTGGAAGTTCCTTGTACTGCCATGCACCTGAGGCTGCTGTGGTGCTTGGTGACACCTCCATGGCAGGTATTCCCTGTGATTCCAGAAGAGCTGGAAGCTGAGCTTGTGGTGGCAGCTCCAGAGCACAATGTGTCTCAGGCACTCCAGTGCGGAAGGCTCTCTGTCTGTGTGTGGCTATTCAACTAGAGAGGCATGTGTAGGGGACATAAACCTTTGTATATCTCAGGCTAAACAAGAATTTATGAAGTAATTCATAACTTTTCCACTGGTATTCCCACACCCCAAGGAAGTGACATCTAGAAAGGATATTTCTGTATTTGATTTCCCTTTTGTTTTTCTAAATAACTGAGAAGTGTAAATAGACGAGCATAGTCTAGCAGGAAACAGGGGGTCTAAATTTACCTTAGAGATCCTGTGGTCCTAATTTCAAGTATTCTTAAACCAGGAACAAGAAAAAAAGTTATTCCCTACAATAGAAATAAGAGAAATGAAAGATGAGCATTCAAAACCAGGTTTTTGGTCCTCTCGCTGAGTATTCTGAGGTTTTCAGCTGTTTTTGTGGCAGTTGGGTGCTTAGCAGAGAAGGAAAACTTAGATTCTTGTTGGAATACTAAAGTGATATCTGTGGGTGCATTTGGGAGTTGTACTTATTGTCCTTGCACACCTTGACAGTATTTGTGGAGCTGATGTAGGGAACTGACCTGCAGATTCCTGAAACAGATGGTGGTGCAGGATCAGGGCCTCCACAGAGGGTCAGCGGACTGAACTCAATAAGACTCTCCAAAGTCTGCAGGAAACATTGGGAACAAGTAGTTTGGTGTCTCCTTTTGGCAGGCTCTTAATTTGTTTCTTCAAATAAAACCCCAACAGATTATCAAAGATAAGAGCTTTTATTTTTTCCCTTAATGAATCGATCTATTTTGATGGCTCTCCTTGAATTTCAATACCTCAAATTTGAGAAATGTAAAAACATCAAGTTTCAAGATGTTAACTCACCTTTTCAGCTTTTTGAGAAATTGTTGGAAGTGCAGTGTCAGAAAAGTTCAGCTTTTCTATTGCCTGGAGAGAATTAATAATATATTCTGATTTATTTTTTCCTTGCATTTCTATCAAACAAAATTAAACCACTGCTTGTCAGCCTCTCCTTTTTGTCCTGATATCCAGTCTGTAGATACCACACTTGCTGTGTTTACTTCTATCACATAAAATTCATACTCTGTGAATGGCTCTAGATCAGTGACTGGTCTGTGGTGGAGCCCAGGACATTTTCATGAGGAGACTGCAACTGTTGGAGGACTGGGCCGTCAGCCATTGGAAAGTATAGATTTCATGACGGATCACGTTCCCTGTCTTTTTTTTTTTTTTCTCATGTAAAGTTCGTATTTTATATTTATGCCTAGAGAAAAAAAGGAAGCCAGCAAAATCAGTGCATTCAAACAGTTTCTGTGATTCTACTACAGTACCAACATTGGTATATTTAATCAGCTAAAAATCAATGTAATCGAAAATACAACATTAGAAGTTTTCCCAATTTCTGCTATTTTCATCTGACTATTCCCTTTGACAATTCTTGCATTACACTTTTTGTTTTCCCCTTTGTGCATTTTGAGGTTTGAAAACAAATGGCTGAATTATTCTGAGTCCCAATACCTTCACTGGAAGAGAATATCCTAAAGCTACTAGAAATTACTGCAGGTCTCTGATTTTTAAAAGGGATTTTATTATTTTTTTAGTACAGTGGACAAGGGGTTTTGAGTTTAATGTTAACCTTTTAGAACATACTACTGGATAGGAGAGAGGTGTGACAGATTTCCATCAGCATAAACCTTCTCTGCATTCAGGAAGATATCACCTCTTTGGAGAAGTACTGTGCTATGAAGTGAAATGTGATCTAAGTTGGATGATGGAAACAGTTTAACTCAAAGATTAGACCACAGGAAAGCTGACCAGAGGTCTCCTGAATGGAAAAGATGAGAGAAACAACAAAGCTAGGAGATAGTTAAATACCATATTGTGTATTTCTTTGGGGCTATGTTCATGCACAGAACTGGACAGGTTGCTTGGGAGAAACAGCTTCTGTCTTTGTCTTTGGAAAGACCAGGAAATCTGATGAGACCTCAAAAGAAATGTGAGAGCGTTGCTTAAATCTGCCTGCGCTGGCCATTACACACTTTTCATGGCTGTGGAGTAAATGAGGAAGAGGAGATGTGCTAACAGCAAATGTCATGACCTGCTTTGCAGGGGCTGCCCCTCTGAATACATACAGGCCCCCTGGTGCAGGAGCTCTTCCTGTCTGATCTGGTAGCTGCCAAACCATGGAATCACAGGATGGTTTGGCTGGGAAGGCACCTTAAAGGCATCATCCAGCTCCAGGTCCCCTCACAGAGAAAGGAACACCAATGCTTACCTTGTGGGCAGATCCAAATGCTTGTTTTCACACTGCCCCTCTGTGCTCAGCACTGGGGAGGCCCCACCTGGAGGGCTGTGTCCAGTTCTGGGCCCCTCACTACAGGGAGGACATTGATGTGCTGGAGCGTGTCCAGAGAAGGGCAGCAGAGCTGGGGAAGGGTCTGGAGAGTAAATCTGTGGTTATTGCTGGCAGCTGCTGTTCTAACTTGCAATATATATAATTTAACAATATTTTAGGGTTTTTGAAACTGAGAACACAGCTCTTGTGGGATACTTTTGTGATGCCACAGGTTTTACTGGTAAACCTTGTCTTTTAATACATGTGCAATGGCGTTCTGTCAGCTTGCACTTATGTGGACAAATGTTTGTGCATGTGAAAACAAGCAAATATTCATTTAAAAGATATAACCAAAGCTGAAATTTACCTTCCTCACCCCCTCTTTTCCATTCCTTTAGGTAGCTTTTCAGCAGCCATGACCATGAATACTTTCCTGGTCATTACCCCAGAAGCAATGACACACTTCTGTCATCCCAGCCCCAATGTGTGTTTTTGTACAACCATATCACCATAAATACTTTTGCCTTAAGAAACAGTGAACCTTGAGTAATATGTTACATTCCAGAGCATGGATATGCTTTTTCAAAGAGCACAGCTGTTGTGAAGCCCTCTCAGTACTCACCTGGCCCTGAGCACAGCTCGGAGGACCACAAAATTGGGAGTGTAGATATTCAATATTCAATTCAATACTGTCACCAAGATCACCTGATTTAGAACACTACTTTTAGTTTTTCATGGAAAGTTCAGCGTTTCTATAAAACTCTCATTTAGCCACAATATCTTATTCAACCAGTTGTATTTTCAGGGCATTTTATAAGCATTACAAACTCCACACTATGCTGAAGAAAGGGAGTAGCATTATCATAAGTTCTGACAGCATTAGCAATGTATTCTTGATATTCAAAGACCAACAAATGAATTCGCATCATTAATTAGGGAGATTCTCAGGAAATATAAAAAAAGTCGACTGAAACTCTACCTAAGATAAATACATAGTATCTCAGGTATTATCTAGATAATAATAGAGATAATATCTCATTATCCAGCAAAATACATTCAGAATTTTTTATTCTATGATGGCAGTAAATAGTGTCATGAAATAACATTCTCAGCAATGCACTTGATATCAAGTGTGTACACTAAGCACAGGTTTATGACAACTGAATATAGCAGTTTTTCTTTTGAAATTTAATTCCTTTTTTTTTCTGAAGTTGGGCTTTTAGCTCGAATTAGGATATTTTCTATTGGCTCTCTAATTTTTTTCTATATTTCTTGTCTCCTCTCGAGCACTTAATCCCTCTCAAACACTTAACATGGAATCACATCCTTCTCCCTGTATGCACTGCAGTGTGTCAAAATTCAGATTTCCCTTTAGCGTCACTTTATCTAGGAAAAATAGGTGCTACTGATAATCGTTCTTCAGGATTAATGGGCTACAAAATCTGTAACAGGCAGTTCCTGTGCTGAGCATACTGTATACCTGAAAGGAAAATCCATCAGGTTTCATATTCCCCCTTCTGCAGGAAGAGCAATTTGTCTAAAACAAAACGTATTTTGCCACAAAGCTTTTATGTTGCACATAGGACACTGTTACATTTTTAAAAAACAGCCTTTGAAGTTGCCTATGAGCTGCTGTCTCGATTAATTCAAAATTTTAGGTTTACGCTCCCTGCAATAAACGCTTTTATTAACTTTTTATTGCAACCGAACTTCGCGGCTCGGCGCTCGCAGGCAGGTGTTCCGAAGGATGCCCTGAATCAACACAGGGAAGCCCAACCTAAGCCAGACGCTGCCATAAAACCGCGTGAGGCGGAGCCCATAAAGCCATGTGGGAGCCGCTCCCGGCTCCGGGGCCCCGGCTGGAGATCCTGCACGGAGGATGTTGCCGTGCGGGGCCGGCGCTTCCCGGAACCGGGAGCGCCGCGGCGGCTCCTCCGGGGCCGGGCGGGCGGGCGGCGGGCTCTGTCCATGGTAGCTGCGGCCTCCGGGCGGCTCCCGCCTCTGCCACAGACCTCGCGGGCTTCTGGGCGCTTTTCCTTATTTTTTTTCCCAGTTTTTTTTCTCTCCCGCTCTT